>JANSTT010020073.1:0-10205 GCA_026745375.1 Platyura marginata | reverse complement strand
TTAATTTTTTTTTGTTGTTTTCTTATTTTTTTTTTGGTTTTTTTTTTTTCCTTTTTTTTTTTTTTGTATGTTTAAAAATGAAAACGAAAACGAAAACAAAAAATAACGAAAGTATCTCACCTCGGCATAGTGTTCTTCGTTTTGTTGTAACAAATCGACGCACAATTCAGCTAAATGGATGAGATCCTCTAATTTCTTAGCCGGAGGTACAATGACTTCACCACGAAGATCATCTGTTAATTTAAAAAAAAAAAAAAAAAAAAAAAAATAAATTACAGTAATGCCATCGAAAGTGTGAACATTCGAAAGAGTGATATTTAGTCGCGTAATGAGAATAGCAAATTTTTTTATTTTTTTTTCTTCAACTAAACCACAGACAACAGTGAATCTGCTTGAGTTCGAAACAGTGAACAATTTTTGCTTGCTTGCTCTAAAGGCTGACGCCACCGTTGAGGCGATGGCGGACGCGGGGTGGCGATGGCGATCTAGCGATAATATACGCACACTAAAAACGTTGGCAGTGGCACGGTCGTGGTTTAGCAGATTGCTGTGTTTAATTTTATTGTTACTATCAAAATTGATTTTTCCGTATCTGATATTTCAGTTTCCATTGAAATCAATACTAAATAATAATCAGTCAAGCACGGTACGCGATGAAATAGAACCGCGCGATCGTACCGCCCTAGTGTGTGCGGTGCCAAATACATTTTACTGTGTTGTATTGTGCCGGCGCCCCAACTCGCCACCGTCTCAGTGTGGTGCGCGTCAGGCTTAACTCTTTTGATGGTTAATTAACGAAAATCTGACATTTCATTTCGATCAAGTAAACGCGCAGGGGTCGTCAAACGTTTTTTCATTTTTTTTTTTTTTGGAAAGGGCCAGATCAAACAAATTTTTAAGCTCGAAGGGCCATGATAAAAAACAGGCGGCCGGCCGGATTCGGGCCACGCGGACCCTTGAAGTAAAGAATGGCTGCAGTAAATTTCAACAAAATTTCGTTCGTTTGCCTATAATTTGTGTTGAAAAATTGTCTTGTACAGTTTTTTTTTTTGTAAAATATGGCCTCTTATTAGTTTTCTTAGAAAATTCGCACTCGTAACAGTGAATCCCTTACGAATGTGAACACGCCGGTTTTTTTGTTTTTGTTTTTTTTTTGTTGAGTTCACTCTTTCGAATACTTACTGTAGTTAAATTAATTTGGATTTTTGTTTTGTTCTTTTTTTTTTGTTTTTTGTTTTGTTTCTTAAATAGTGATAGTGAACCTTCAATTTTTGCTTCTGAAGACAATCGGGTATAATTAACTAAAGCAGCAGTCTCTAAACTCTTCTTAATCATTTGTCGAACTTCTTCGGGTGGCACTGGTGTAACGATATCTTTCATCAGTACTCGTTCGAGCAGTGATAACGTTGATTTTAGTGATCCCTCTGGACGTCCAAAGGGAAAACAATACCTTGAATAGAGAGAAAGAAAATTCCATTTAATAAAGGACGATGGCTCTTTGCACGACTGACCCCCATTTAATTTACCTAAAATTTGTAATTTGATACTCTAACAGTACACGTAATCGTTCCTTAATATCTTGGAAACGTTCTTTTTCCACATGGGCAATGCTGCCAACGCCATCTGGACGATTACCATGCACATGACTGGCACAAAAGGCAAACGAATAATGTATCAATGTTGGATCGATCATAAAATTCTTTTCGGCACGATCTAACAAATCGGATAAGTAACATAAATGTCGATAGCAACCGCGAACACCATAACGGGCACAGTATTCGTCTAACACAAATACTTGACCAGGACTGAACCATCCCTACGAATAGAAAGAACATATAGAATAAACAAATTTACACTGGTCACCGCTGGTCACACACATACCAAAGACGCATACGGATCGTTCAATCGATAGTCTAACGATAAATTTTGTAACAAACGAAATAGTTCGGCATGATCAAATGTACACGGATCGGCACTGATAAAATCTTCCATGCCATGTTTCCGTGCCTTGTCCGCATCGCCCTGAATCTTCGATATTGTCGAATTTTTATCCTGCGTCAATGGTGGCGTCGGCTTATGCGATTGACCAGTTGCCCGGTACATTGCCATCACCCATAAACTGCATTCATTTTCATCATCGCTTGCATACAATATACTGTCACCTTCGCGGACAGCATTGAAAAAATATCGACCACCTTCCAGGTCCATTCCGACCATTAAATTTGCTATAACAAAAAAAAAAAAAAAATTTCACTTGATTTTCACTCCACCAATGATATTTTAAATGAAAATTCCTACCACTAGCTGCTTCAATATAATCGACCGTATAACCATCCAATTGGCTCATTTCGGATGGCTCAGACTTTTTCTCTTTGTAACTGCACATTGCAAATGTGTACTGGGATACTTGGACCAAAACAAAATAACGTTTTTTCCATTTTTTCCAAACCGATTTTCCGATTGCGTACAAATATCTGTGTAAAATTTAAAAAAAAATCAAATCAAAATGGCCCCCTATCTTCTACATATAAATATATTGTGTATGGCTGCGTACATAGTGAAAATAAATCTCGGCCGAAATTCATGTCGCATCCAATCTACTTGGAATTGGAATCGCAACCTACACTACGAACAACATTGTGCATCGCTGAAACGTTTCAAATCTTCACTTCACTATGTACGCAGCCAAACCGTCATTTTCGATTTTCGGTTGTTTTTTTGTTTTTTTTTAATTACTCACCCACAATGCTTCATATTCAGTGGTTTATCCATGCGACAGGCAATTTTAATTTTTAAATCTTGATCGGGAAGATTTTTGGCCACATTCATTCGATGCCATTCGGGTGACTTTGACGATAGCGGCGTAGGCCTCAGTATAACTTTTCCCAATTCTTTATCTTCCAATGCTAGCATTCCCGGATTTTCCGTATACAATTTTACCTTAACCACTGGCAATGGATGCGTTGTCGTAAAATCACCCTGTGTATCCCACCTGTTTTTTTTTTGTTTTTTTTTTATTTTTTTTATAAGAGACAAGCAAAAAGGGGAAAAAAAATTAACGAAAAAAATTTCTTACATTGGCTTGGACGCTTCGGCTTGATCGGTTTGTAGTTTTTCAAAATTTTCCACCTCCATCGTACAGTAGACGATCCGATTTGGTGCCAGTGATTTTAAACCTTTCACCTCCATCACAACCACCTCCAATTGAAATGTCAGCACAACGTCAAGCTTTGTTAATTGGGTATCACTATCGGCCGAATCGCCTTCTAGTTTTGCTAGTGATCCCTGAGACCTGAGTATCATTTTTCTAGATGTGTACGGTTATGAACATAATTTAGACAATAATATTTGACTATCGATGTGAAAATTTTTTTTTGTTTTTTTTTGTTTTATTTGTTGTTAGTGTTTTTTTTTTTTTTCGTTTTTTTTTTCTCGTTTTTTTTTTCGTTTTTTTTTCGTTTTTGTGTTAATTAAAAAAAAAAAATATATAATTTTTAATGTCTTTAGGCTACTTTCTAACTAAATTTAAATTAAAAATGCAATAACACGGGCTAATTTAGTTTAAAAGCATTCTCATTACCATTTCCTTTAATCTAATTAAAAAAAAAAAAAAGAAAAACCAAAAAACCAAAAAACCAAAAAAACCAAATTTTAAATGTAAAATTTAACACCAAAAATATTTATTTAATTTCTATTTTACTATTTTTTTTTTTTTAAATATCACGAATCTGACTGTCTATTGCACAATTTAGAAGTGTATTTGTTTCGATTAGAATTAACACAAAACAAAAAACAATAATAATAATAATAATAAAACATTGCAAATGTAGTGGGGAGGTACATGCACATTACAGGCAGCAGTGGCGACTTATTCGAATAAATATAGTCGCCACTTAGCTGTGCTATACAGGCGACAGTGGCATCGCGTGAGAATTATATTTGATATGTCCACCATTTTACTTACGTCATTGGTTACCGGAAACCGAAAAAAAAAAAAAAATTTGGTGAGCGGTTTTTTTTTTTTTTTGGAAAAAGTGACCCGATTTTGAACTTTTTTTATATTCAAGATATGATTTTGAAACTTTGCGTTTTTATATTATTTTCGATTTGCAGTATTTTTGTGAAATAAAATTTTTGGAAAAAGTTAACCCTTTAAGGTCCATATATTTTGAGCATGAATAGGGTTAATCAAGAATTTTCAAAAAGCTACTCATCGTTCTCAAAATTTATTTCTAAATACTTTGGTAAATTTTTCATTTTTAGAAAATGTTAACCCTTTAAGGTCCGAATGGTCCCTTCAAAGGGTTAACTTTTAAAAATATATTAATGTACTAAAAACATAAAGAAAGTCTCCCCGAACGGATTTAGTTGAATTTTAATATTTTTTTGTTTAACCCTTTCATGTTTAAAATGTATGGGGCTTAAAGGGTTAACTTTTTCTAAAAATTTTATTTGGCAAAAAATGCTGCAAATCCAAAATAATATAAAAATACAAAATTTCAAAATCATATCTTCAATATTAAGAAAGTTCAAAATTGTGTCTCCATTTTAAAAAAAACCGCCCGGAAAAATCGGTCAAGATGTCCAAGGTGCCTCGTCAAAAATCTTTTTTGTCGGTTTCCGCTATCTAAAATGACGTAAGTTTTTTTTTCGTTTTTTTTTCTTTCCAAAAATAGTCTTACGATGATGAAATCAATAATTCTCACGCTTCGCCACTGATACAGGGGGGGTCTTTAAATTTCCTATCAGCCATCCGTGTAAAACGTTTGCAATATTTTTTTTTTGAAAATTACCTAATTTTAATTAATTAATACACCTTTTAATACTATTTCATTAGTTCTGGATAACACAATACACACAAAATAATATTTTCTATATGAATTTTTAAAAAAGACGCACACACAGAAAGAATGAGAATATATATGTATATATATATATAAAGAGAGAGAAAGAGAGAGATAGAGGGGTCCTTTTCAATTTTTTTAAAAATATTCAAAATGACACTATATTATATTATTCAGTGGTGACCCCTTTCTTTCTTTCTAGCTTTCTCTCTTTCTCTCTTCTCTATTTTCAACTAAAACAAAATGCATTCTATTCAAACTAATCTATATATAATATATATATGTGTGTGTGTGTGTATGTGGGTGTGTGTGTGATTATTTTCCATATCGTGTATGTGTAATGTGCGACGGGAAATTTGACACATCAATGTAATTTTTGACCCTTTCATGTACAAAATATATGGACCTTAAAGGGTTAACTTTTTCCAAAAATTTTATTTGGCAAAAAATGCCTAAAATTCAAAATAATATCGAAATACAAAGTTTCAAAATCATATCTTTGGTATTAGGAAAGTTCCAAATTGGGTCACTTTTTATAAAAATTGCCAAAAAGTCAAGGTCAAGGATGAAGGCCCCCAATTTTTTTCCATCAAAATGATGTAATTTAAAAAAAAAAAAAAAAATAGTCCCCTTTTGTTGAAGGGATCAATAATTCTCACGAACCGCCACTGGCCGCGAGATATTTACTATAATTTTAATTTGCAATACAAAGGCACACAGAGTCAATAAATCACTCGATCCAATTAATATGTCAAATTTCTCCCAAAAGCGATTACGTAAGGTATTCTGTATTTACTATTATTAAATTACAAAAATTAAAAAATTAAAAAAAAATTAAAAAGAAGAAGAACAATACAAAGATCAGAGACAAAAGTATTTCTCTATTCGAGAGGATACAGCAACGAATCGAAATTTAATTTAATTTCACACAGATTTTTTTGCTTTTTCCATTCAAAACTAAAAAAACTCTCTGACTCTCTCTATCTAGTCTCTGTCGATATAATTTAGTCATTATATCGCTAATTATTATCAGCAATATATTTCTTACCACTGATAGTATTTGCAAGGATGGGGGGTAGGGAATCCCACCCAAATAAGTCTAATAAAAAAAAAAAAATATTAAAATCATGCGCACAAATTTCATATCAACAAAATTAACAGTGTCTTCTTGTCGAAGGGGAAACCATTAATAAAAAGAGATAAAGAGAGAGAGAGAGAGAGAAGAGAAAGAAAGAGAGACAGAGCGGGGAAAATGAGAGAATTTATGAGTTAATATCGATTTGGCTGCCGTCGTACTCATTTTCCCCACTTTAACAACAACAACAAAAAAGCTTTCAATGCGACGATATTTTCCAAAAACAATCCCCAAAAAAAAAAAAAAAACCATCATCATCATCATCGTTAAAAAGCTCTCTGGTTAGTATCTCTAGCACAGGTAGATGATTGCACAAATTGCACACAATCCAGTTAGTTGTCGATTGGCACTCGTTGACAACTGACTGTCTCTGACTATCCAGTCGCAGTTTACAGCCGTTTCGATGTTATCCAAGCTTTAAAGGATGCGGTTCGATGCGATCGATTTCAGGCAAAAAAAAAAAAAAAAATTGTACCGCAGAAGGAGGGGGGATGGTCTAAAATTGACCGCTGTGGCAGGTGGAATGATTTTAAGTTTTTTTTTCGGGATCAAAAACTACGTTTGTGCTCAGAACTTCCATAAAACAGCTAGGAAATCCACATTTTTAGGTTTAATTTAAAGATGAATCTACCCCCCCACCTCTCTGTTATTTTAGGCTACATTCATGGCACATCCTGTTTGCAAAAAAAAATGACGGTAAACTTTAAAAACTTACGAAATCTTAAAGAAAAAGTTCTATTTCTCAAAATTTTCCCTAATTAACCGAATTTTTTTCCTTACACAATTTGACAGGGAATATTATTCCGGTTAAAAAGTTCTTTATTAATTTTGTCATTAATTCGTATATTTTGGCAATTATTTCCAAAAAAAAAAAAACCACAACGCATGAATTTTTCGCTCAAATCGATCGCAGGAACACGCCCTGTAAGTATTTTCCCTAATCTGCTTGGACACCGTGTATATCGATTGCTTATATACAATACTCGCTAACTCATTTTTACCGTGGGGGTTTTTTTTTTATTGCATAAAATTGTTGTTTATGCAATCCTGGTGCACCCTAATGGTAAAATTATCACAAATTTTTTTTTTTGCAAACTCAATACGACTAGTTTTTTACTGTCTCCAGAAAAAAAAATAAAAATAAAAAATGAGTTAGCGGGTATTGTATATAAGCCGTATCGATATATGTATATATATATATATATATATATATATGTCTGTATACATGTAGATATATTCATGTATATTGTTTTGTCAATTTTTTTTTTTTTTTGATAGTTACGTCAACCACGTGGCAAATCCCTAGAATCCCTAGAAGATCCGGCCGAACGTATAAGCGGCACACATTTAACGTTTACACGACCCACCGAATCCACATACTATTGCAATCAATCTTCCTTAGCATTAATGCCGCCTAGCGGACCATATGGACAACAAATGGTAAAAAAAAAAAAAAAAATTATTCAAAAATCCGCACCCCTTTAACATAACATAACGAACTTTGAAATTGATGATGAGAAAACGCATGCGCACGCGCAAATTATATCAATAATTTCAATTTTTAATTTTATAGCCATGGCGACGGTCATATGATGACGGTGACATAACACCAACCAATGAAATTGGCATTGATTGTTCGGATCAACAACAGGGCGGCGGAACATTGCCACGTCACCATCGTAGCGGTGTGCCACGTCAACGGCCAATTGCCAAAGTAATTGCCAATGTTGCTATACAACCAATGCCTCCATCGCAACAACAACAACAATCACAAATTATTAGTTGCGATTATTCCAATGAAAAATTGATTATGTGTCCGACAAAGGTCGGTTTCTCTGTTGATTTTATGTTGGCCATTTTTAATTGTGTTTTAATTCAATTACATTTTTAATAGTGCTATGGAGTGCATTGTAGTACGCGTCAGCAACAACAAATATTGGCAAAAAAACAGCCGCCCGAACCGCCCAGACGACAGTGTTCCGTTAGTAGTGCTATCGATCAAATTGGCGGCCATTTTGATGGAATGTCATTGGTTCATCATTCATCATATTCGCCTCATCATCATCCGTCACAACAACAACAACAGCAGCAGCAACAGCAACAACAACAACCACTGCAAACACAACAACAACAACAGCAGCAGCAACAACAACAACAACAACAACCACCGCAGCAGCAGCAACCGCTGCAACAACAACAACAACAACAAACACAACAACAACAGAAATCACAACATTACTTAGTGCATCATGTGCCGCCACAGCCATTGTATGCAAATTATGCGGGCCAAACACATCAGACAACTGTTGAGATACATGCAGAGAAAGCAAATGATTCCAAGGTAAGAGTTATTCCATTTATCAATCAATCAATCAATTCATTGGCTTTGCAAACTATATTCAAAATGTTCAGTGACGTAGGGGGCTTACGGGAGAGATTTGATCCCTTCCCTGGCTTAGATTTATGCGTAAGGCGAATTGTGAATGATAAGTACAAAATCAATCAATTTACTTCGAAAAATATATTCAAATTATTCAGTGACGTGTAGGGCTCACGGGGGGGCCAGCGTCGACCCCCCTACCTGGCTTAGATTTATTCGTAAGGTGAATTGTGAATAACAAATTGAAAATCAATGAATTGGCTTCGAAAAATATATATTCAGAATATTCAGTGAGTCGGGGAGGGGGAGGGGAGTCGATCCCCCTTCCTGACTGAGATTTATGCGAAAGGCGAATTGTGAATAAATACATAAAAGTGTTTGGTAAAACCCTGTGTAATGGACACTAATAATAACAATGTCCAAATTAATTGGGATGGGTGGATGGGTCGAAATGGTCACAGTAGTCGGGTAGTCGGGTGGGTAGTCGATGGGTCAGGATCAGTAAGGTGTGTTGTTAACGCATTCAAATACAGATGGATTATCGCTAAACCAATAATTTGACGCTGCGTCACTGAAAATGCTCTATAATTGACGCACACACATACACATACATAATATACACGCATATAATATAAAAGCTTTCTATGTATTGGGTCTAATAACAATTAAATTAATACTAATGAACAAATGAACAAATGAAGTGATGAAATGAACATTTTAAATAAATTTTAGTCAAATTCGAGTATCGATTCGATTGACGCAATCCCATTTGCCAATGACAATGCTGGCACAATAAAACAACGTGCGTTAAATCGCCAAGATTTACAATCGTCCCTGTCATCATCATCGTCATCATCATCGTTAGCAACAACTGTGGCAAATATTGCTGGTCAATCGTTGCCGCTCTCATCCACATCCACATCGATAAAAGGTGGCAATCAAGCGGTCAATAGCAGTGGCGGCGGCGGCAGTGGTGGTGGTTGTGGTACGGCAACAACAACACCGTCACCGACATTATCATCGGCCTCATCGATGGGCGGCATTGTTTGCAGTATGGATGGTGGTGGACAGACGACGGGAACAATTGTCGATTCAAATGTGCTGAATGACATTGGGAATATGTTGGCAAATCTAACGGATGAATTGGATGCGATGTTGGAGGAGGAGAAACGAGCTGGTCTCAATGATAGTGAATAAATTTTTTTTTTTTTTTTTTAATTTCTGATTTCTGATTTTCGGTTATTAGGTAATCAAATTTTTTACCCCCTCCTAAAATAATCCCCTCCCCCCTCTTCTATTCCTATCCGGTTATCAATTGTGTATTTAAATTAAAAATAACAATTTTAAAATGATTTTCTTAACACAACCACCCTTACAAAACCCACACACCCATCCCTCCCCTACGACTCCAGTATAAATAATTAATTAAAGAGAAAATTTTGATAAAAAAAAAGGACTAAATATGTACTATAACTATAATATAGATGAAAAAAGACAAATATCAAAAATAAAAAAATTAATTTAAAGAAAAAAATTAAATTAAAAAAAAAAAATAAAAAATAAAAAAAAAACTAAAAGCAATAGGGCAAAATAAAAATTTAATGTTAAGTTTTAGGACGCCATTCGTTAAGACTGATTGTAAGCACGTTATTTTTGGGGTTTCAAGATTTTTGTTTTTTGTTTTTGGTCTGTCTAGAAAAATTTTTTATAATTTTATTTTAATAATACAAAAAGCAAAACGGCCCCCACCCCCCTCCCGAGGCCCCGCCCTTTGTGAAGGAAAAGCCCCCCCTCCTATCCCCCCCGCCCCCCCCCCCCCCCCCCCCCCCACCCCCCCCCCACACCC
>JANSTT010020072.1:0-10206 GCA_026745375.1 Platyura marginata | reverse complement strand
GGGTTGTGATACTTTGATGGCTCGGAATCGTTACGGTTCGGCCTCATGGTGCTAAGGCGGGTGGGGTGCGGGGGGGGGTGGGGGCAAGTGGGATTTTTAGATGCACTTACAAATGTTGTGAACATGTAGTGATATCGATAGTCGTTCATTTGTAGTTGCAGTATCTATACAAAAAAAAGAAGAATTGTCAATAATTGGGATATTTTATTTCCACCTATAGTAGTTAATAATAATGATAATGATAATAATATTGATATTGATATAATGGAAAAATATTAATTTCATATTATGTCAGTCAGTCAATTTTGCTGCCACCGCACTACCATAGAAATGTACAAAATATGACTTTGGTTTCGAATTTACATTTTGGAAATTTTCTTTTTGTTCGTTTTCTTTCTTTTGTTGCGATACAAAAATTACAAAGAAAAAAAAAAACCTATTGTTGTTTTGTTCGTTCATATATTTGCCAATTATGCGTACACAAAGTTTCAGCTCGAATTTGTCTGGTATAATCTTAAAGATGTGGAAAAAAAACAATTAAAGAAGGAATAATTGGGTACGCCGATTATAATATACCCGGTATGGAGTACTTGTTTTATTATCGACGACATTGTCCGGTGTCTATTTTGGTCTGGACAATTTGGGTCAATTGAATGCAAATGATTGAAAACTGTAGAAATGATATAAAATTGATTGCAGCGCCATAACGGTATTTCGTGGAACTTTTTAGTCTATGAATGAAATCTTCAGTTTTTTATTCTCTATCATTTTCGTTATATTCATTTTTTCCGTAATCTAAATACTTTTCGAGTAAATGAATTAAAAACGCCTAGTAATTCAATAAAATTGATTGCAGCGCCATAACGCTAGATCGTACAAGTTTTTGGTCTATGAATAAAATCCTTCCTTTTTATATTCTCTATAATTGTTGCAATATTTATTTTTTCTACATTTCGACTACCTTTCGAGAATGGGGGGTTTATATCAAAATTAGTTAAATACTGTACCACAGTCTCCCCTATTTTTTGTCCGATTTGCTTCAAAAACAATAGGGATCTTACTATATAACTGAGAGGAATGCAACAAAATTCGCTTTGTGTAAATATAACTGAGTGAAAATTTATAGACTAGTAAATATAACTAAGAGTAAATATAACTGAGAGAATAATTAATATAACTTCAAATTATTATACAAACATTTTTGAAGTCAATATATCCGAGAGTAAATGTACCTAATTATAAATATAACCGAGAGTCTTTCCGGCTCTACTGTATCAAATTATTTTTAAAACCACATGCATGCCTGAATGATTCTTAATTGCCCTCATTGCCCTAAACTAAAGTAAACTAAAAAAAAAAACATTTCTAACTAACAAGAACGTTCTGTGTCGCTCTACTTTCTTACTCTCTACTCCTCTTGTTCTACTTTCTTTTTTTTATTTACATACTTTAGTCGACTCAACATTAGGGGTACCTGACTACCTACCTGCTATGTTCCATATGGATCATGTGCCTATCAGAGGCGGTATTTTTTTTATTTTTTTCATTACATTTACAGCGGATTTATTCTCGCGATTTTTACGCATATTACACAACATACACCTCGCTTCCATCCATCCCATCCCATCTACCATCCCCCAAAACAGAAAAAGGGAATGTAAATGTCATAAAACATTATTTTGAAAGAAAGTAATTTCCAATGATGGTATAATGATGATGACAGGCAGTCAAAAATGATTTCTATCACTTATAAATATGTATAGTATGTATGTAGTATATGCATAATGTATATATGTACATATATACTCCATTTTGATCAACCCCCAGCCCCCTTCCATCACCATACACTTAGCTACTAACACCACCCATACATACATACATTTATATTGCTATTTGTGCCCTATATAACCGCACCTCTAAATGAATAATAAATTAGGGTCGTTTGGGGGTAATAATTTTTTTTTCCTTTTTTTTTCGTTTCTTAAAAGTAACACACAACCCCCCCCCCCCACCCCCCATTTCCACCCATATACAACATGTACAATAGTCACGGTTGTCAATATAATGTAAGCTGTCGCCGCCGCTAAACCCACCCCTCCCCCCTCCCCGCCTGCAACCCGGCGGCGGGTAAATACTTGCGTGCTGAAATTCTTTACCAAAAAAAATGTGTCACGGATTTCCGGCTGATATTGGTCCTTAATTTAATAGAAAGATATGCAAGAATGAGAAACAACACCCAACCCCCCGCCCCACCCCATTCGATTTTTACTTAGGCAAATTAGTTGTAATCATTTTTAAAGTGTGTACAAAAGTACATTAATGCTATGACACAACACACCGAGCCCAACAACCAACCGCCCCCACCCTACCTCCTATCTTCAACCCTGGCCATGGTGTGTATATTAATTATTATGATGACAATTAACCTGCAACATGACAAAATGACTGTGGGAGATCAAAAACGAAAAAATGTAAAAAGAAAAAAGAAATGTCCCTGAAGGAAAAGTAATTTAAATAAGAAAATCACAGTTTTCTTGTTTGGTTACCTGAGTGTGTGTTGTGTATGTATGTGTGTGTGTGTATGTGTGTGTGTGTGTGTGTGTATGCATGTGTGTAACATACAGATTATTATGTTTCCGGTTAGTTCGTTTTCTTCTTTTTATTCTTCCCCACCACTAATACTTAATATGTCGTGTAGTTGTTCGCTCTAAAGAGTTTGAGGCCCAGATGAGAGATAAATTGTGCTATGGAATGGTTGGGATGTTGTTCCATACCTTGTGAATGTAATGAAAATGAAAATGATAAAAAAAAAATGAAGGAAAATATTATGTCGGTCCATGATATGTGCTGTTTGTAGGTACATCGTGAGGAAAATTCACAAATGTTCTGTCGGTTCATTTAGAAAAATGATTTATTTATAGCAAATGTTTCGCTTTATTGTTATTTTAATACACGGGAAATATATAGTTGCAGTAGGGGGAGTTGTGATGGGTGGGGGGGGGTGTGTTGGGTGGGTTGTTAGATGTAATTGTAATTGACATTTTGTATTTGTAATTCAAGGTATTACCTGCTTAAAACACACGGATATATAGATTTCAACATAATTCCGTGTTGTATAAGACTATTTTAGAGCTACCGTGTTATACGAGAATTTTTTCAATTTTTATACCCGTGTAATGGTAATCGAAAGTGATATCATAATGTTGTAATGTTTTCTTGTGTTAGAGATCGTGTTATACGAGACCGTGTTATATATGAGAGCTACCGTGTATTAGAAAAAAGCGAATTGGATATTTTTTTCATGAAATCATAGCTGTTGCACAGGTGAGTGCACCCTCCCTCTCCCCCCCCTGGTGAACATATTTTTTTTTAGATGCGGGACACCTAAGGCTATCAAGACATCAAGAGCGTTTTCCACTTTTACCATTTTCTAGAGCCATTTCCGTGGAATTTTTTCCAATTTTGTACATTTCGTAACCGTTGGACCTGCTAACTACACCAGCCCCCAGCCCCCCCCTCAGTCGTTCATTTACCTGTCGATTTACTAAAAAAATCCAATTCGCGTTTTCTCTCACTCTGGCTCTAGCTAGATTTGAAGATTGCTCTATTTTTTGGATATTATTCTACCCAATAGTCGTCAATGGGTTAACATTATAATAATTTACGTAAAAATGTTAATGCGTGACGAGAAAAAAGTTGTCGCGAAAGGGTTAAATATATAAATTTAAATTTCTACCTATCTATCTACAAGACGTCACCAATATTTTGTACTAAAAATAAAGATTCTATCTGTGGCTCCCCCCCCCCCCCATTCATCTTTATATTACCCACATATGTATGTATGTAGATGGGCACCGGGTTATCCACCGAAAACATCTGCTTTAGTATTACATTTATAAATATATATCAACGAAAGATTCCCTTGATTCATATTATTTGCGACTGAGTACGTAATAAATAACTTTGTTACATAAAACACGAAAAAAAAAAAAAAAAAAAAAAAAAAAAATGTCAGAGAAACACTAGAAACAAACATATCACCCAGAGAGAACTCATGAATTATGGTTATTGAATCCTATCCTACCACACACATATAGTACTTTTTATCCATCTCTCCTCCATTCCCAAGGAATGATCCATCCAATGACCCATACCATTCTGTTCCACCCAATTCCATATAATATAATAAATTTTTTTTTTTTTTTTTTTTTTTTTTTGTTCCCATCTTGTCACACTTGACTTCATAAATACAAATAAACTTGAATTAAGGATATGATAAGAGGAAGCATATATGTATAAAGAGGAGGGATATACACAATACACATACATACATCAATATATATTTATATATATACATAGATAGAGCTTAGAGGTCCACTTACCGCACGAAAAAATTTATTCATATGCTTTGGATTTGTGTCAACAATCAATTTGTAAATTTCCTTTTGGCGTATTTCCTTGAGCACATGCCGATAGTTATCTGGTGTCGCCTGTCTTATATACAATTCGGTTTTAGATGCGGTGGTCGTTTTCATCAATTCCTGTTGCCTAAACAATCCTGTTGGCAAAGAAATTGAAAATATTTCCATAATAAATACAACAAAAAAAAAAAAAAAAAAAAACCAAACCAAACGAAAAAGAACAAACAATAATTTTACAGGGGGGCGGGGGAGGGGGCGTGTGTTCTCGATTATATATTTTTTCGGGCTGTCCGTGTATGTCAGTGGCTTTAAATGCACCAAAAATATAAAGAATGACTCCCTGAATAAATTTAGTTATATTTTTTTTTTTTTTTGGTTAACCCTTTCATGTTCACCATGACACCATTTTGAACTTTCTTAATACTAAACGATATGATTTTAAAACTTTGTATTTTTATATTATTTTAAATTTCCAGCATTTTTTGCCAAATAAATTTTTTGAAAATTGTTAACTCTTTAAGGTCTACGGTCTTTTGAACATGAAAGGGTTAACCAAAAAAAAAAAAAAAAAAAATATAACTAAATTTATTTAGGGAGTTATTCTTTGTTTTCTGTGCATTAATATATTTTTTAATATATTTTAACCCTTTCAAGGCACCAATTTAGACCTTAAAGGGTTAACATTTTCTAAAAATGCAAAATTTACGAACGTATTTACCAATTAAATTCTGAGAATGATGAGAAGCTTTTTAAAATTTTTTGATTAACCCTTTCGCGTTGAAAATGTATGGACCTTAAAGGGTTAAATTTTTCCAAAAATTTTTTTTTTGCCAAAAAATACTGCAAATTCAAAATAATATCAAAAATACAAGGTTTCAAAATCATATCGTTGATTCGATAATTCTCATTAGGCTCCCCGCACTGACTGAATAATTTTCCCCTAAAGTCTGACAAAATGATTGTTCAACCTTTTCTTAACAAAAAAAAAAAACTAAAACAAACTCAATCATTTTTAGTGACATTTTTCCATTGGACAGGTAATGTATGGAGCAAATTCTCAATACCGTGGAACCACCCATATACCCAAATATACAATGGGATTTGAATAAAATTCGCTTTTTCGTTTATTTTTTCCATTTAAGATTTAAGTTAAGGGGTGGCTATTAATAATATACTAGCTCCTTTCCTTTTATATATGTACATATATCACACACATACACACACCGCACCGCACCGCACCGGAACCCGGAAGGTAATATATTTAATATACAAAATACATAATAATTTTATGCTTACCATTATCCTCTTCATAAATTATAGCCACTTTCGTCCAATTTAGAAATACCATCAGATCCTTGTAAGCGGTATTTATGTGCTGCTGTGATGGATGCAAATTTATTGCAAACTTTTTCGGCTTTACGTCCAAGTCGACACGTGTTTGGATATGGGGTAAATAAAGTGCTTCGCAAATTGATTGAATATGGGAACCAAGTAATGGATCCGATGGACCAAATATTGCTTGGATACCATTTTCCAATTGACGACATACTGAAAATTGATTTAGTTTTAATAATAATTCTAAATTGTTTTTTTTCTTTTTATACAAAAAAAACACCAAACAAATTGTCGAATTTCCATTAACCCCCCACCAATTTTGATTGACCATTTTTAAGAATTTTTACACTACACATCAACATAAATAAAAAAATATAAAAATAATTCCATACATTAGATTTTAGTTTGTAATTCCATTGTCAATATAATTTTAACAACAAAAAACTAATAATAATGCCAAAACACACACATATACACACACATGTTGTGATTTCAATTCACAACAACAAATTCCGTTCACCCCTACAAAATCTGTCATTATCTTATAATATCGTCGGCTACACTTTGAAAAATATCTAAGTAAATTTTAGAGAAAACGATAAAAACCATTTAACTGTATATAGGTAGAGTAAGATCCGGCAAAATATATAGGGGAGGCTGTGGTATACAGTATGCCCCTAATTTTGATATAAACTCATTTACTCGAAAGATAGTCGGAATGTAGAAAAAATGAATATGACAACAATTATAGAGGATAAAAAAATTAAGATTTCTTTCATAGACCGAAAAATTGTACAACCTACCGTTATGGCGCTGCAATCAATTTCATTGAATTTCTAGGATTTTTAATCATTTACTCCAAAAAAATGTTTGTATAATAAAAAAAATGAATATAACAAAAATGATAGAGAATATGAAAATGAAGATTTTATTAATAGATCAAAAAGTTCCACGACCTACCGTTATGGTATGCCAGAAAAAAAACAACGGACATTTTTTAACAAAATTGGAGTTATCCATTTTTTGAGTGTAGCCGACGATATATATAGACAAGAAGAGTTCATTACCGCCATTTTAGTACGATAAATAAATCTCCAAGATTAATATTAAATAAAATTATCCAAATATATACACTACAATAGATATATATATACATATACATACTATACATGCATGAATGTACATACATATTTATACTGATAACCTAACACCTACCCTCTACCCATCCTACCCTCCCCCCTCCCACCTATCACCATATAGTAGAGTATATGATAGTAGACAGTAAATAATATATCGAAAATGATAAAATGCTGATTTATAGTTATTGCATAGGAGAGGTTTTTGCGGGTTGCCAAAAATATATTAATGTTTATATTGAAATAAATATTTTTGTAAATGTTTTTCCACACACACACACACACACACACACACATCTACACATACTAAAGCACTTTAAAAAGCACATAAAATTGAGGGTTTGATGATAAATTTGACGTTTAGTGTAAATAACTGGGGTGCCATCATTATTTTTGCACTCGATCGGCTATTTATTTGCGCTATTTGGCCACTGTCTCTGGTTGTTACTATATTTTATTCCCTTTTTTTTTTTTTTTTTGTTAAATATTATTATGCCCAATTTAATCTAATTGAGGGATGATTTATGTACATAAATTATGTGCGCACAATACACAATATTTGTGGAATGGTGAATTATTTAATTTTCAGTGTTCAAAAAAACAAGAAAAATAGCAAAAAGGGAAAAAATTCAATATTGACGCGTAAATAATCTGCGCGCGCACCATAAATACAAACATATTTAAAAAATTTTGACATTTTCGTATCGAATATACGTTTCGTGTGTAAATTAAGTACTTTGGTACCTGAAAAGAGTACCCGATACTTTTAAACCGGGAGCTCAAATTGCACATCATTGGTTATTGGACGCCATATTAGTGACGCACATTGACAATTAAAATTTAATTAAAAAGTTTTGGTTTGTTGAATTATGTTTAAGTGTTTCTGTCTTTAAAATGATTGTGGTGCAGTTAATCTTACGAAAAACTAACAATTAACATAATGGCGCTGATATATCACCAGGTACGATAATCGTTAACAAATAATTATAGTTTTTTAGTAAACAAAAGATTTTTTCATTGTTTCTCCATTTTTTTTTATCCAAAATATAATTTTTCCTCTAAGATACAGACACAGAGAGAAGGCACTTGTTATTCGTTTGGTAGATGGGCACTTCCCTATATGTTTGAAGTCCACCTCAATTGTGTATTTATTATGAATATAATCTTAATTTAAATATAATGTTCCAAGGGTGTTTCTATAGCAAAATGATGGATGTGCAATTATAACAACAAAAAAAAACAAAAAAAAAAAAAAAACAACAACAAAAATATAGAAAATCCACACAAATGACAAATTTCCTAACTACCAGCCAGAAACGGAACATTATTTTTGGTTATGTTCACAAATGACAATAATACAAATCCTCCCATCATTCTGAACATATAATCATCATCATCACGATGTGTTCATTTATTTTAAGACAACAATCCCTCCTTTATACCTAAAGTGATGTCATTTTAAATCGATTTACCTCTACAGAAAAAAAAAACAAAAAACAAAAAAAACAAAAATTCTATGTCACCAGAACACAAAAACGATTACTTCTGGTCCATTAAATCTAAAATTTATCTCTTCTATGTCCTCAATCTCTCTCTCTTTCTCTCCATCTTGTCCACCAAATCTCTCTCCATACACCATGAGTCTATTATATATGGAATTGTCATCCCTTGTGCAACAACACCTATAAATCCAATAGCCGGGACATTGAGGGTGGTTTTTTTTTTTTTTTTTTTTTTCCTTCATTCATTCATTCATTCTTCTATTGGTGGTTGGGTGGACGAGATGTCGACTGTTTTTTCTTGTTGTTGTTGTTTTTTTTTTGTTTTTTTTTGTTTTTTTTTCTTTTGTTTCCTTGTTGCCTTTTGACTTGGGAACTTCTTCTTTTCATTCTAATAATAACGATTTGTGTTTTCATGAAGTCATGTATTGTGTGCGTGGATAGGTGTGTATTCCAACCGCACACATAAAAATAAGAAAACCAAAGAAAAACCGAAGAAAATTGTAACAAATATTTGATGTTTTAGGGTGTCTCACATAAGGTCCAGTGATTGTACAATTAAGATTTCTACATGGATGGATGAGTTCTAAACAAGGAATTATTTATCTACATTTATATATACTGTGGTGCACTCTGTAAATAAAAGTCTGGGCGATATTCGAAAAAGTTCGGAATCGTTTCGGAGAATATATATCCAAATCAAAAAATTCGATTATTAACAGAACCATTCTCCATGTATTTCATGACGCCCGCCAATAAGTTTTTTTTATAATGTATGAAAATTTAACCGGACGACCCCCATACCCCCCCCCCCCTCTTCCCCCGATTTTAATTATATATTTTCGCTCACTCTCTATCTCTCTCTCTCTCTCTCTCTCTGTATCTTGACAGTTTTTTCGGTGAACACCCAGTTTTTTTTGTCTTTTTTATCCATTAAAATGACTTAGGGGGTTTTTTAAAAAAAAAAAAATAAAAAAATAGTCCCAAATAATTTTTCCGAAAATTTCATAAACATTCAATTAAAAATGGCAAAAAAAAGAAAGATTTTCTCCGAAATATACTAAATGTCACAAGTTCATTGGCAACATACTGTATTAAAGTTTATTTAGTTTTTTTTTTTTTTTTTGTTAGAGAACATCATCGGCTCTATAGCCGCCCCCGCCAGTCATATGATGCTCGTATATATTCCATATTTGGGTTCTGGAAAAATGATGATTTTGCTTCCACAGAATTGGTGCCCCGCTCGATCTTTTTACTCGTTTAATGTCGTTCCGTACAAATATAAATGTACGACGTGCTTTTTTGATGGTTATGTTACAGATATAGAGACACATAACATAAATAAAATGCCATAACATGTATGAAAAAGGGGGGGCACTTTTCATTTAAACATTATGTAGAAAGTGCTTTGCTTCCTGTAGCTTCTTTTGTATATATACTATATATTATATGTGTGTGTGTGTGTGTGTGTGTGTGTGTGTGTGTGAATAGAAACAATTTTCCATAATACTTATTCATAAAGGAAAAATTGTTCAAAGTTCAAGTTTAACTCGGTGAGTTGTCTGTTAAAAGATTTATGTCAGGGCGTAATAGTCCCGGGTTCAAGTTCGACTGGGCTAAAACATAAAAATCTTTTTCTCCTTGTATGTTAATTTGAATCTGAGGCCGGGTGGTTGGGTTTGCACTTAAAAACAGTCCTTCTTTACTGGTTTTTTTTTTTTTTTTTTTTTTTTTTTTTTTTTTTTTTTTTTTTTCTACTGCTCTCGCTTTCTTTTTTTTTCTTGTTTTTTTTCAATTTTCGCTCTTTTTTTTTTT
>JANSTT010020071.1:0-10206 GCA_026745375.1 Platyura marginata | reverse complement strand
CGGTACCAACGTAAAAAAAAAAAATCGGTCGATCGTAACACCAAACTTAGTCTACGAATCCCACGAAAACGCACCTACTATCTGTAGTAAGAATGATAACTTTTTGTCTCATGAAAACTCGTTCAAAAATGATTGTTAAGTTTTTTTTGTTAAATTAGACATGAAGTTCAGTATAACTCGGAATATTTAGAGGAGGACATAAATTGAAATATAATTAGTATGTTAGAACGAGAAGGGTTTTACTGTTGTCAAAATTAAATAAACAATCTTTTTCAGTTTTTTTTATTAAAAATTACTGAAAATTGTTATAATCTGTAAATCTATAATTAATTTGTCTTTAACATGATGAAAATGTACATGAATCTTATAAATTATTTAATAAGTTTTAATTGAATGCAGAAATTAACTATTTTCCACCATTTAGGTAAGGTTAATTATATTAGTTATATACCTACCTGCAATTTTTGATTTTAATATTTTTATTATTTTAAATTACAATTATCAATTTCATAATTCATTTATTATTAATATTGTGGAGAATGCGCCTTGAGTGTTTTTATACCTGTATGACGTTAATCAAAGGGTATTATAACTTTGGTACGTAGTTTGTAACCCTTCTTAATACTCATCGTAGAAAAACTCTATTGTCTCGTGAAATTTAGAGTTTATTGATAGTTGATTATGTATCCCTAGCGAGAGTAAGATCGGTAAGATCTCTATTATTTTTGGAGCAAATCGGACAATGTATAGGAGATGCTGTGGTAGTGGTACATTGCATCTAATATTCTAAGGTTCCTCACAAAACCGTGTAACTTTTATATAGAAAAACCGTGTAAAACGAAAATCACTATAAATAAGCCTTTTTAGTCATTTAAAAAAAAAAAAATATGAATAGCAAACACATTTAATAAAATATAATAATATTAATTTATTTCCAAAATTAAACAAATATGAAAAAAATCTATTTCATAGAAATAACATATGTATTTTCTATATAAATATAAATTAGGAATTCATGTAAAACTAATGACTATAAATAGGACTTAACATCCTAATTTTAATCAAATTTAATTGCTGTCACTATCACTTTCAATAATATGCCTTCTTTTAGAAATTTGTACAATATCACTTTCATCACTAGACCACACTATCTCATTGGATTCCTTTACTTTTTTTTAATTTTAAAAACCGTGTAAGATCGAAAACGTGTTAAACGAGGGATTGGTGTACATGTATTATAATAGGCGTATTGGCTCTATTGGTAGTTTCAGTGGAAGTGTCTAAAATATTTTTCTAACATAACGAAGTTAGCCTTAAATTGTTTTACTTTACAATAGTATGAAGAACAATTGTTAAGGACTAGTTAATGTAGCTGTTGTTGTGGTTGTTGAATGCATTATCTTGTAAGTAGAATTGTATAAGTGTTTTCAGCCCTTAATTTTATAATTTGAAATTATTTATAATGAATCTCTGAAATTTTTCTATTAATATTTTTACTATATACACATTATACATATATATAATAACAATATATAGTTATGTATGCTAAATAAATAAATACTAATACACTCAATTTTTAAATAGATTTTATACTTAGTTAATAACCTTTTTACATTTTAGACAATCCAATTGGAAACTATGCATTTTGCACTTAGACGGTTAAGTGAACACCTCGATAGTTCACTAAGTATGGAAGTACTTGAAGATCAAATCAATTCTAAAAAGCCAATAGAAGAGATACAAATCGTCCAGAACGCGCTTCTTAATGATAGCATTCGAAATGATTTATTCGATTTATGCGTTCAATCTCGATTAATTCGAAATTCTGATGGATTCAACAATAAATATGATAGCTGGGAATATTTTGTAACATTTATTGTACCGGAACAATTATTAGCATATTTTTATGGCCTTGTTGAACTCGCATTTGTCCCATCACCTAAGAATGTATACATTCAGCTGTCTTTTGCTGCAGGCCAATCATACTTGCTCTTATTAACTTCACCAGGCGCAAAAGCTTTTGGCGCTTTTTCCCCAAAATTATTACAGAAAATATTCCAACTTATAAACTTCGTCATTTTTTGTAAATCACAAAAATTAAAAACTACAGAAATAGATAATATTCAAGTGAATATTATGTCGCTGCTTGAAGATTTCGATTTGTTACTGAAACATGTTACATTTGAGGAGCATGAAAATCTTAAAAAAGATTTGATCAATTCTTTGGCAAATATAATGGAACATAATCATAAGACAGAATTTTCCGATAAATGTAAGTTGTTTACGTAAATATTAATCAATTCATATTTGTAATTTTAATTTTGAGTAAAATTAGGTACAATGGCTTTCAAAACTTTTCATATAAATTCAAATTTACTTCCACCTAGTACATTTTTTGTTGGTCTATTTTTTTCGCAACGGAGAACTTCTTGAGAACGATTAAATTTTTTGAAAAAATTGATTTTAGAATTTTTTTTTTACTTCGACGCAAAATAGTTCAAAAATTATGCATTCCACAATAAAAGTTTTTTTTAGTTTAAACGATTTTTGAGCTTAAAATAATGAAAATCGGTTTACTTTTGCCGAAGGTTTAACGTTTAACGAAGGTTAAACCGTTATGGTACTGCAATCAATTTATGTTATGTAAGGGTTTGGGTTATGTTATGTAAGGGAAATTGATCCGGATTACAGAAAAATAAACATATGATAGAGATTAAAATTAAGTTTTCATTAATAGATCAAGCAGTTCCACACGCTGCCGGTAAAATTTTACTTTACGAGACCCATGAGGGGGAGGGGTGGAGGTATGGAGGATGAGTTGCCTTACTCCCTTCAACACATTTCTGGTTACAAAAATTTTCGGCGACCTCCCTTTAAACAGGGAGATTAATTTTAAATTATTGATTTTGTAGGGAAAAACATATTTTTACACTTCCATTGTTCAATACTTTCTTACAGATGCATATGAAATACAGGCGAAATGCTATCAAATGCTAGAAAATATTTGCCTACCAATTCAAGGTAACATTTGTGATAGTTTAATGGCGATTTTAAATGGCACTGGAAAGCTTAACAAATACACAAAAACTAAATTATCATCCCAAAATGCCAACAGAATAGATTTTATCAATTCTTGGTTCATTGAGATGTTGACAAAATATCCCGAACAAACAATTGAGACTCTGACACAGTTTATAAAAGCAATTCTTACAAATCCAGATCTTGGTACCGGTGATCAACTATTGCGGAATTTAGATATTTGTGTTAAATATGACAGTGCCATGTTTACGCAATGTAACGAATCAATTGTGGGATTTTTGGAGGATTTTAGTTGCAGTACGGAAATTGCGCATCGCTGTAATTGTGCAGAAATGATTGGGAAAATGTTGCTAGTCGAGTCGGAGTGTAATTGGAATATTTTTCGGGATGAAATATCTTTAATTCCACGTGAAATATCGTTGTTAAAAATGTTGGTGGAGAAAATATACGATATTAACAATACTGTTAAATTGAAAGCGATCGCGGCATTTTTAAAAGCCACGACTTTTGGAAATAAACAAACAAAAGAAATTCTCAAGGTACATTTTTTTTTTGTTGACCCTTAATATCTTGACGCGTTTTTTTTCAGTTAATTTTGTTTACTAAAGAGACCAAAGAAAGTTTCGAAGTGATTCAAAGTCAAATTGAACCTAAGCTGGATTCATTGGACATGTCAAATGTAGATGAAAATACATCACTTCGTGGACTTGATAACCTTAAAGATTTGAAAGCTAATCTCCTAGCGATTACAATATGGAATTTGAAAAATCAAGCGGCAACCGTACGAAAATCCTCTCTATTACTTTTGGAATATATTGCTTCAACAGAAATTTCTATATTTGATTATTTAACAACACAGGTAAACTGTAGTAGTAAATCTGTAGTAAATCTTTTTCGAAATAATAATAACGAAAACATTTAAGGAATTTCTGAAATTACGTTCAGATTCGTCGACAATCGTTCGAAAACAGCTTGTCTTAACTGTCGACACCATTTTGAATTTGTATCCCGACAACAAAATCGCCACCAACTGCTATGTAATGATAACTTTAGGATTGGCAAACGATGCCGATATAAAAGTCGTCGAAACTGTGATACAAAGTTTGAAGAAAAATATTTTTGATAAAATTGAGAGTTACGAGCAGTCTTCATCCGAAAAAAAGTTATACCCTTGGATTTTATTGCAAACAATGATTTGCAGCCGGAATACAATTGACCTTCGAAGCTGTATTCATAAATGGATTGGTATAAATTTGATAACGTAAGTTATTACTATATTCGGTAAATTAATTTCTTTGTTAAACGGCCTATCCACGAACGAGAAAATTTGCCGCGCGAGCAGATTCGATGAAAATAAAAAAATTGTAAAAAATTTCATACCCGCAATGATACAGTGAGGAAAGTAGAATGCCAACTAATCCTCGGCAGTTTGCTCGTCATGGAGGCCGCTTTACATATTGTTACATACATATGTATTATTTTTTTAAGTTTTAATTTTGAAATTTAGTATTTGGTATGGCAAAATTAATTGAATTTCGAACGGTGGATTTTGAAAAATCTAATGATGGGGATCCGGCGCCCATTGTTTTCAATTTTGGCTGCTAGATGGCTATGAGTTTTGTACGGAGAATAATTATACCATCCTAAGGGTTAACGGCGGATCAAAAATGGTAGCCTCCTTTTATGCAACACAAAAAACAAAAACTTTTTTGTATTTACAATTTTTTCTCAATTTCATATAAGAATTGTGAGAAAATTGACATTTAATGAATTCTAGTATTGGGGGTCCTATAAGGGTTAACAAATTGCTATAATTGCCCTACAACAATTAAAATCTTTTTCGTATAAAGTACATATCGCCTATAGCATAGATAAAGTATCTATGCTATAGTGCTATGCTTATAGTGACCGTCAATTCGTCACTATAAGCAATAGTCACTATAACCGATTTTCAAAAAAGCAATTTTTCTAGGTATTAATAAGTAAAAATCGTTCAATATGGTGTATTGCACAAGAAAAGTTCTTATAAAAGTCTAATGAACCACATTAAAGAATTTGTGTAAATAGAAATAAATTTTGTTAGCACCCTGCGAGTTTTTATTATTTTGCTGTTGCTTTTCCTACGTTTGAAGAGAGAATATGTACATGCAATATACATATTATTTATTTCTCTCTCTCTCTCTTTCTGGTCTCTAACCCACTCCTTCCACCCCCTCCCATACAATATTTTTGGAAACAATGTGTTTTCTTATACTAAACAAAATTTCGAAAAAATTATATGGAGTGGATATCGTTTATTGTGGGGGGATTTTGCCCAATTACAATACCAAAACCCACCTGTTTATTTTAACCAATCAAAAAAAATTTAGGCTTCTAGCTCAACGCATTTTTGAGTTATCGTGTCTATGAACGAGCGAGCGATCCGGTGGTGGGAAGGTAGAGAAAAGTGGGGGAGGGTGGGGAAAAGTGGGGAGAAGGTGCGGAACTTTGGTTAAAGGTTTGAAAAATGAAGGGAGAAGTAGTTTTTTGTGGAAGCCCCGTAGGTTTACTTAGCAGCCTTTTTTATATAATAATAATTTTAATATTACATAGAGCATAGTCAAATATAGATGTTTATATTATTATATTATTTTATATATTATTTAATTTATTCTATTTAATTAATTAATTAATTTTAAGGCACTTATAGTCAGATATAAAAATAGTTAGAATTTTGTGTATATCCGTCAATATTCAAAAATTTTCGGGTTGGTTAGCCAATTCCCATAAAGAAATTGTTATTTTTGTCGTGTAAATTATTATGTACACTATTTTTTTTAGTCCACGAACACTGTCAAATATAGAATCATATATTGATACAGCGAATTCATCGGTAGCATGGATTTTATTGTCAATGATTGCACCAAAAATTAAAAGTAAAAATCCGGAAAAAGTGGTGGCTGAGCTATTTAAAAGTATCATTTTTGATCTGGTAAGATACATATGTATGTGATGCGTTCATTAATAAGTTTTTAAAAAAAAAATCGTTTTTTTCAGACAAATTCCGAAGACAATTCATACATGCAGCTTGAAGTTCTTGCATCGTGGCTACCCGATTTATCGAACAAATCAAAAAGTAAAATGTTCGACTTACTCACGAAATTATTAATGGCTGGTGGTATAGCTCCGCGACATGTACAACGAGTGTACGAATTATGTTCGCGAACTATAAGAGAATCCAATGTTGATGAAGAAGTGCAATGGTCCAAAAAGATCTTTGAACAATCCGAAAAATATATTTTGACACATCAGAAGTCTCTAGTTATACCGGAATTGTGTAATATCCAGCTTATAAGTTATATATTTATATATAGCGAAACTATAACGGATCTGTCTGATAAAGCTCATAAAGAAATATTAAATTTTCTTATCACTTACTTGAAAGATGTTGCAAATAATAAACTAAAAAGTAAGTGCTTAATGTAATTTCATGAATTAGAACTAAGTGTTTTATTTCAGTTAACAACGATTACACTCTTCCAGCTAAAATTAATTGCATTCAAAATGCACTAACAAGATTTGCACTATTTAGCGGGGAATTGAGCGCTAAAGTAGTATTTGTGGTCGCAGATTTGCTTTCAAAAGTTAATGATAAGGGAGTTATTATAACCTCTATTAAATGTTTAGGTGATCTTTGCAAAAAGTAAGTACAGTAAAGTTTAAGATAAATAAATTAATATATTACTCGTAAATAGTGGGAATGTCGGTAAAAATTAGAGTAGGGGTTTGATTCATAAATTTACATTACACAATGACCATCTGTACTCCCATTCTCGAAATGCAGCACTACAATGTACGTGTATGCGTCGATTGACATTTATTAAAGGAGATTAAATGAATAGTTGCCGTAGTAACAAAGGTTTATAAATTATTTAACTAATGTTAAATTATTAAACCAATTGCATGTGTTAAAACAATGTTTACATTTTAGTTTGTGATCTTTTCTCAGGAAATATATAGACTATGCCTTATTAGAATTAATTAATGTGCGCTTACATGTACATTTATTTATATGCTAGTGTAATTAAACACAATTGAAGGGAAGGTGGAAAGGTAACTGTGTGTGGAATCGATGTAACCTTTACTTAACAGCCCTTTTTCTAGTAGTTCTAGATAATTATCTTTCAAAATAACTTTAAAATAACTTTTAAATTTATATTTCAGGCAAACTTCAAACGTTGAGCTAGTACTTCCATTTATTCTAGTCAAAACTCAGCACGATTATTTCCACATCCGGTTAACGGCTATTCAAGTAATAGCAACACTAATACTGGAAGATTATTTAAAATTTCGTGGTTCCCTTCTAATGTACATGTTGGCTGCTGTACTTGACGACAATAATGAAATCAGTGAATTGGCTATCGAAATAATACTAAAGTATCAAAATGAAAAAAATTCACTTTTAATTCACAGCTGCATTTTTGAATGTCCATTTGTATTTAATGGCTATACGAATGTTCAAAACTTTTCAATGTTTTCGCCGTCCGAACTATTTTTAGAATCACCTTTTTTAGGTGTTAAAAAGCGTGATGGAAGAAAATTGATATATCGATTTTTTATTGCCAACATGAAATCTATTAATTGCTATCTATATTTTAAAAATATCCATTTGATCTATGACAAAGTAAAGAATGATCCATCAATGCGTTCTGCAGAGGCTATGGAAGGAGTACGTGATTTCCTATTCATTTGTTCTCAGATATGTTTAACAAAAGAAAAACTAAAGAGAAATCTTCAAAGTGTTCAGGAGGCTGAAAATAAATTATTGAGCAGCGAAAATATTGTCCAGGAGTATTTATCAAATGGAACGGAATCGTCTCAAACAAAAAAATCATACGTTAGACAAAAAAAAGATGAAACACTAGAGCAAGCAATTCTTGTTGTAGATAAAGCAATTCCGATTTTGCCACGTTTAAATGATATACTTTGTGAAATTGATAAAACGTTTGAAAATTGTATCGATACGTTTTGTGAGGCAATTTGTTATCATTTCGATTATTTGGTTGAATATGCTCAACCCGAAACGTTTTGGCAGAAATATAGGAAAAAAACCAAAAATCGAAATACAGCAGCCAATTCAATACACACATCATATAGAGAATCTAAAACTACAAATACTAAAACAAAACTTCTAACATAAGTGATTTAAAGAGAAAAAACTTCAGATGTATGCCGAGAGAGTTCTGATTCAGATGATGAAATTCTAATAATTCGAAAAAGACTATCAATTACTCTGCTGTGTTCTCCATATCATTTCGTAATATTTATTTTTTAACTCAAATGTATGTAAATGTATACAGGATGATTCAAAAGAGATGTGCTAAATTGAAACGAGTGTATTGAGTTTTTATAAAATATATATTTTATTTTATTTCTATAACAATGTCTTAATCTAATATTATTTGTTATTAAAAGGTTAATGCTTAACAGAGGTAATAATTTATTTATATAAAGACAAGTCCCTATGACAATACTAGGCCGTAATGTAGAAACGGTGACGTATACATTATACAACTTAAGTATAAATATTGAGATTTATATAGTGCAATGGAGTTAGATTTTAATGTATAAAAACCTCGAAGAAAGCTGAGTTTCAGAATGTGTTCCTGAAATGTTACTCTATCATTTGGTCAAAGTCCCATAAGAAAGAATCTAGTGGGAAAATCTGAAGAAAATTAAGAAATACTATTTTTTACTATTTTACTATTTTTCGTTATTAGATTAATTTCTTTAATTACTACCAAAATCAATCACAATCACTTTTAGCTATGTTCTTTCTATTTATCAATAAACTTTGCCATTTTGATTTTAAAGCACTTTTTACACTTCACACCGCCTAATCTTTTTTCCTACGGGACATTAAACATTTTTTCTCCAGAAGAATCTTTGGATTGCACCTAACATTTCATAAGCAATATGTATTACAATATTCCTGTAAATAAAGATTTTTATAGCATGGACCATACTTATACTGTTTATGAGATGTTACAAACAATACAAATGTATAATAATTAAATTGATTACAACGCCATAATGGTAGGTCGTGGAACTTTTTGGAATATGCATGAAATCTTTATTTTTGTACTCTCTATAATTTTTGTCATATTCTTTTGGCTTCCGTACTGTATATGAAATATAAAAGGGAAGCATTGGTTTCATGAAAATTTTAAAGTTTTTTTCGTGTTTTTTTTGCAAGAATCGCTCGGATCGCTCGCTCGCTTGTAGACACGATAACTCAAGAACGCGTTGATCTAGAAGCTTAAAATATTTTTGATTGGTTTAAATGTCTAGGGCGGCGGGGATTGTAATTGGGCAAAATACCCCTACCCCATCCCTTCGACCCCCCAATACAAATTGTTTGTAAACAATCTGTTTTCTCATACTAAACAACAAAATTTCGAAAAAATTTTATATAAACGAAAAAGATTTTATTTGTTGTAGGGCATATGAGGTTGTAACAGATTATAGCAATTTATTAACCCTTATAGGACCCCCAAATATTATAGGACAAAAGTTCATTAAATGTCAATTTTCTCACAATTCTTATATGAAATTGAGAAAAAATTGTAGACAAAAAAAAAAATTTTTGTTTTTTGTGTTGCATAAGAGGGGTTTACTATTCTTGATTCACCGTTAGGATGGTGTAATTATTCTCCGTACAAAGCTTATAGCCATCTAGCGGCCAAAATTAAATGTGTGCCCATACTATTTGTCTTTTTTTTCTTTTATTATCACCCACGAATTCCCATCATTAGATTTTTTTAAATCCACTGTTCAAAATTCAATTAATCTTCCCAAGATATGCCAAATTTCAAAATTAAAACTTAAAAACTTAATGTCTTTTGATTAATTGCTGTGTTGTTCGGGGAAGGTAATATTTTATGTTAAAGGAGTTCGGCCTCCATCCGAACAACATTTATGGATTCAGCCAGCCTGTTGTTCTTACGAACTTCAGTAAGCTATGGAGGTTCAGCTCTCTTAGGTCCTCCAGATATTCAGAACTGAAGGCCCCCAGGTATCTTGCCCTTGTTCTAGTGCTGGGCATGTGCATAGAAGATGGAGGACATCTTCCTCCTCCTCTCCACACGCCCTGCACATCTTAGTGTCACTGTAGCCCAATCTCCAGGC
>JANSTT010020070.1:0-10207 GCA_026745375.1 Platyura marginata | reverse complement strand
TAAAGAGTTTGCCATCAAAAACTCATTTTCGTCAAAACTGCAGATAGACAGTATTGAATATAAGCCCTCGATATATTTCTTAAAAACAGATTAACTAAATACAAATGAATAACAAATACTTGTCTCCAAGGTGACACTAAGGTAGATATTATGACATAATACTTATATTTAGTCGTAGATTTTTTTTTTGTTCTAATGAGTTTTGTATTTTTTTTCAACTTCAAAGTCTTGGAAAATTCTTAACCTTCGATTAGCTCCCCTAAACCTAAAAGATCAAAAAGGAATGAGATTCTGCTATCACTACTAATTCCATTGTTATTACAATTCCTAATTATAGGAAAATTCATTTAGTTCTTCTTCAATGGCCTTCTAAGACAGTTGAATTTAACTTTAGAAAAAATATCTTTTAACAAAATACCATCATGTCGTTGATTAGTTACCATGCGTGAATTGACTTTCATGTAATTTATAGTTTTCTCAAAGACTTAATCCTTATAATTAAATACTTGAATTTAATGATGGCCCATTTTTAAATGTATACTTAGTTTATACTTAAAATTGTATAGATTTATTTAAGAATTCAACCTATAAGATTGAGATTACATTTAAATCAGATAGGTCAAAGTGAAATTATTTTAATTTTTTTTTAATTTGAGAGATTATTTAGGAGGAAAGGGAGGAGGGCAGTCAGTCGCATATCTGGCAACCTACTAAAATTCTACAATTATAAAATCTTTAAATGGACGAAAACGCAGTAATTTTCTAAACATTTTGAATGCGCAACAAAATTATTCGAAAACAAATAAACAACAAACAAATCAATTTTACATTGTAGGTGCATCAAAATAGTCAAAAATAAAAATGATTCATTCAAAAACCTAAAAACAATAATGAGACACCGTCAATAAATCGATCTTTTCAGAAACATCTTTGCTAATAATTAAGTTTTTTTTTGAGTGTGTGGATGTTTATAACCGAGGATATCATATTTCACATTTGTGTAATCAAACTTAAAGATGGAAAATTTTTATAATTATATACAAAATGGCGCGTTGTCGGAAATCGCGTTGTTATTTTTTATTTATTCTTTTATTCTTGGTTCTGGCAAATGTTCCAGCCACAATTGCAAAACTGATTTGAAACTGATTTGAAATTCATTTTCATTAGAGTCAACTTGAGAGATATTTCGGCAAAAAGACGTGGAGAGATGTTTTAATTGTCAAACACACCACAACTAAAATTATAAATGTTACAATTGATGAAACAAACATTTTGAATGTGTAACAAAATTTATCGAAAACAGATAAACGAACAAACAAATTTTACCAAAATAGCCAAAAATAAAAATTTTTCATTTACAGAGTAAACACAAATCAGACGCAATGCAAATAAATTTACGTCGGAGTCTCTTCTGCTTCAACTGAGCGTATAAAAATACATTTTTGTATCAAAATTTGAAGGTTGGAAATGTTAAAAATGGTTGCTATGCCAGTCTCTACTACAAAATAAGGTTCTTGATTTTTATAAGTGTAAAAGAGAACAATAATTATGAAACAAAGAAATACCTAAAAAGGTAAAACGTACCAAACGGACAATTTTAATATTTTATCGGTCACTTAACTAACTCTCCCTCCATTCTCATAATAAAAATAAATAAAATGAATAGTGGATGAGGATCCCAAGTTCGATATACTAATCAAGCTTTGTTATACTCTTAACGATATATCCACTAATCCGCTAATTAAATGCTAATGCACCTTAGTTATTGGATGGTGGATTGCTGGGAGGTGTACTTATCGCGGATGGATTGGAGACGTGATTGCTGTGTCCATCTAAACTTTTGAATTCTATAGCCCTTTTAATGCAAAGCATATTCTTATTGTCATGTTTGCAATTTAAGCACTTAAAAAACGAGCTGTCAATAGATTATGATTATTATGTAGAAATTTCAATAATCAATAAATATTTTTTTGTTACATATGGGCTTGTTAAGTTTCGTTGATAATTTTTGGTTCTTTCAATCTCTCATGAATTTAAAAAAGAACAAATCAGCCATATATGTATATTAAACGTATAACGTGAAGGATCAACGATTTGGGTAAATCTTTTAGAATTCAATCTTGATGTTTTTTTTTAAGGTTTAAGGATTTTAAAATTTTGGTCAAAATAATTAAAAAATTAAAAATACTCTAATTTAAAAAAAATTGTAAATTTTTCAAATCTAAACCGATTTTCACGTGTTTAGTCGCGTTGGAAAGGTTATTTAATGTACTTTTAAGAAAAAATTTAAAAAAAATATGGTTACAAATTGCAAATCGGCTAAATTTCAAAATTAAGATTTTTTTGCCCTCAAAGTGTCTATGCTTCCCAGTTTACAAAAAAAAAACCTCGAAAAGTAAATTTAATTAAAAAAAAACAATTGAATTTCGAAACCATTTTTTCGTCTTTTCTTCCACTGAATGACCTAATTTTAAAAAAAATTGTGTATAAGAGATCACCATTTTTAATCCATCGTTAACAAAGAAATTATACAGAAATATGTAAAAATCATACCAACAATGTCTACTCTCCCCTATAGGGAGTCCGTTCATAATTAGTTTACAAAATCACTTTGATATGAAAACAATTTTATAACACAGCAGGTGATCGAAAACTTTTGTTGTATAATAAATATCTACGAAAGGCTATTGATTAGAAAATAAACATTGTAGATAATAAAACAAAAGTAATTATGTGTCAGTTTCAAAATACAGTATGAATAAATATATGAAAGTTTTAGTCGGTTAACAATAATTGGTAAGCTTTTAAAACAAACTTCCGACAACTTTGCCCATTAAAATAATTCAACCTTATCATCAAGTTCAGCCAGGTTTACTTATTATTGTATGGTAGTTATGTTTATACATGTAACTATTGTGCAAACTAATGGTTTATACTTGACCAAAGATACGATGATTATTATTATGATCGTAGAACATTTGCTTAGTTGGGTATATAAAACATAAATCTCCAGTTTCATTAAAAAGCTATTTTCTTGGTTGTATAATGGTAATAAATTATATAAACCCGGTTTCTGGCGAAGACATTGCCTTCCAATTTAATACCCAAAGACATATTTTATTATAAATTTAAATTATGCATGATTATACAAACGTACCTATTACATATGTTTGGTCGGTATAAATTTGTTTTAGCGTGTTGGGGATTAAATTTAAAAAATCAATTTTTAACTTTAAGAAACTTTATGATCATGGAAAAATAAAACAAACTTAACGCTAAAGTGCAAAACTTTTTTTGCTAACAATTTAAAAAAAAACTTAGTTCCATGTTCCATTGTTGTAAAAAAAAATGATTAAAATTTAATTTCCTCTGTTCTATAAAACTTAAAAATACGAAAAAAACCTTTGGTTAAAAAAGTTTTTCGTTTCTTGCTCAACAACGGAGTCCAACAGACTATCTGTTTTGCACTTTAGGGTTAAGAAATGAAATGAAAATTTTGCAGAACCATTTATAGGCTTAAAAATATTGATTTTTATTGCGAGTGAAGCAAGCAAAAAAAAAAAAATATTTAAAAATTGAGGCATTTGTTTTATAACTTCTTTGTCCGATATTTGTTCTTTTTCAAACTCATAAGAAAACCAAGATCTCACTTTATTAACGAAACTGAACAAATTAATTTTTTTCAAATGTTTTTATTTCGGTTAAACCGATCGACTCCTATACCTAAAGATGTACCTAAAAATCGAGCAGTGTGTTCCACTATTTTAGTTTACAACCCATCTATCTGGCCTTTTCAATAAATTTTGTCACGCATTCAATAATCAATAACCCATCGATTAAAGTTTCATAATTAAATAATGCATCGAGTATTGCGAGAGTATTGCCACTGAAATTTGTAATTTTATCTTGTTTGTACAATTGCGGTAATATTGTGTGTGCTAAAAGTAACGGATCAAAAAAAAATGTCCCCATCAGACCAATCCACCGATGCGTATTTCATAAAAATATTTTTTCACCAAAAACTGCACTTTGCAAATTCCCCTCGGAACGGAATTCGAACCTACCTTCTACCTTTTAGTGAATTTAAAATTAATAATCCCCACTGCCACTGAAATTTGTAATTTCATTTTGTTTGTACAAATGCGAAAAAAATTGAATATTTCCTTTTCTGTGCTATAAATACGAGTTCATCAGCAGATTTCGACACAGTTCAAGTTTTAATTTCAACAACAACAAAAAAAAAATTCAAAATGAAAGTGTATTTTTCACTAATCATTTTTGCAATTGTGGCTGGAACATTTGCCGGAAAAACACAAGTTTCAAGTAAATTAAAATAGCCTTTATCCAATTAAATAATAACTTATTCGTAAAAAAAAATTGTAGGCGTTTCTTCAACTATAGTAGGAAGTAATCCATGCGACGATGGTCCTGGTGTGCAACTCTAGAAACTGCTAAACAATGTAGCTTCGTTAGTAAATAATATTTTAATAACTTGGCTTAAAAATTTAAATAAATTTTTGTTTTCATATCCGTGTAGCCTGTAGATGACTGTGAAAAATATGGTGGAATAGCGTCCGAAAGGATCCATAAAAAAAGAAGGGAACGAAATAAGGCAACTCATATTCATATATATACTATATGTAGGGTAGGTACATCATCCCAGTGAATGAAATTAATAAAAATAAAATTAATTAATAAAAATAATTATCAGCAACCAACCTAACGATTTTTCATTTCTTTTCCGGACTTACATTTAAAGTAATTAGGGTATTTTCAGAAAATAAGTCAAATGTTTCTAGTTAGTTTAACTTTTTTAAAAATTCTTATTAAACCAAACGACATCCAAAAATGCTCATTATTTTCTAGTTATTGACAGTAAATCTAGTTATTGACAGTATTTGTACACTATGTGGATGAATCATTTTTTATTTTCACCTATTTTAGTTCAGCCACGAAATAGATTTTTTTTTTTGTTTATTTAATGAATTTTGTACCCAAATATAAAAGAATTCAAAAAAGATTTGTAATAACTTAAAATACCAATTTCTTCATTTACACAAAAATTCCTCTTATTCTTTAGAATCTCATACAGTACCAACTAACCTTTCTTCACAAAGAGGTTGTCTACTTGTGTGTGTAGAGGTAGACTCTCAATCATACTTATTCAGGAGATATTATGTACCACAAACTAAGTAATAAGATAACTTAAGGTTTTTTTGCAAGGCCAAAAAAAAAAAAATAGAAGAATTTTTTATTTTTTTTTAATTGGTAGTGTTTCGAGTTACCGACGGTAATCTACCTTTATATAGGGGTAACTTACTGTAGCGCGTTTGTACACGCGGGTAATGGTGGCTGTCAAATGTCAAAATTGTATCAATAATTTTGTGAAATATGAGGATACTGAAAAAAGACTTACATATAGTGTTAAAACAAAAACCAGAAATAAGTGTGTCACCTTTGAGACAAATATTTGTTGTTCATTTGTATTTAGTTAATCTGTTTTTAAGAAATAATATCTTTAAGCTTCGCTTAAAAGAATATTTTATTTACTTGAATAATGCAAATAACAAAAAACGAATGAAGGCAAATCTTCGGTTTTTTCGGTACAAATTTAAATTCTATTTGTAAATGCGCACATGTCAACCGATACTAAACAGAGTTGTGTTTAAGTATATGTATTAGGAAACACATTAAAACAAACATTAAACTACTAAAAAATTCCCAACTTCTAAACTAAGTGTCACTTCAAGTTGAGACTATGGCCAAATTGAAGATAAAAGTAGATTTCCAAAGTACAATTTTTTTTTTAAGAAATGAAAAAGAATTTTAAGCTATCAATGAAGAAAATTGGTTTAGACGTTTGATCACAATAATTATTTAAAATATGCATTAGACGCAAATTTGCCTAATCGTAGACCTTAATTTGCAATTGAACTAAATAAAAACAAATTATAGTTTCATGGGATTTTTTTTTTCTTTTTTAACATAATAAACAAGTGCACCATTATCAAAATCAAAAATCATAAGTTCAAATGACTTGTCCAGTCCAATGTCTATGTCCATATTCATTAGAGCGGTGTATGGATTTTTTTTCATATGATTTCGAAATTCTAAGAGGGCACATTTTTTGTCTTTTTTATCGCAAAAAACATTAGTTTGACAATTTTTTGATTTTCGATCGTCATCTGCCTAGGGTGAACCGTTACCAAGATATTTCACTTTTTCCGAGATCATCCCTTGAATAGATATGATAGTGGATCGTTTTTTAAATTTGTATTCCATCAAATTCTAAGAGAGCACATTTTTTATCTTATTTTATCACAAAAAACAATTGCTCTACGAACTACATTGAATATATCTTGACCACCACTTAACCTTAATATCAAAATAAAAATTCATAGAATTTCAAAAGTGAACATCTTCAAGAGTAAAAAATGACTTTAATTCCATATTGAAAATATTTGACAATCATAAAATAGTTTCTTTTAGTAACTTTCAACAATAACAACTAATGTAACAAACTACATGTAAACCAGCATGATATTTATTCATAAACTATACGAAGAACTTTCAACGCATTATAGTTGTTCCAGTTATACAAGAGGAAATTTTCATTGAAAAGTAGATAATTTGAAAATATGTATATACTTAGAGTAAGCAGACAACACTTTATGCAAACAGAAAATGATTAAGTTTTCATTCTATAATAATAACTACATAAACATACAATGTCGACCTACACATATACACATAGAAAAAAGGCGTTTTATATAAGAAATTTTCCTTTTAAATTATAATCGCGTTAAAATTAATTTTTAATCGTGTTGAAGTTTGTCAATATTTTGTTGTAATAAGTAATCAGTTAAGCTTTTGCCCTGTTTTTCTTTGGAAATTGAATTTCTTATGGCTAGCTAATAATGCTAGAATTGATGGAAAACGCACGAATGGAAAATAAATAATTTATGGGGGTTTCGATTGTAATTTAAAAAAAAAAAAAGGTTTTTCCTTCAATATTAACAAATAAAATTTTCATTTCTCTTCTCTTTAAACATTGCTTATTACAGTCATAAATAAATTTTCCTTTACAATTATTGTCATTAAACTCACTTATAGGATCATCCGACAATCGACTATATTAAGCTAAATATAAAAAGTACAAATAAAAATTCCAATTTATTTGATGCGAAAAATTTCTCTAGACAAATGGCTCGTTATTAACCGACTATCATATATAAATCACAATTATTTCCATTGAGATTAGTTTAATGGCCACAAATACATAAAGATAAGAGCGGCGAAAGAAGTTTTCCGAAGAAAATGTAAAATAACAATATAAATGTATACAATACAAGCAAATGATATGTCCTCGTTTTTTGTTTTATTTTTTATATTTTTTTTATATTACGTAAAACCATTATGACTTAATGACAAATCCGATATGATGAATTGTTCCAAGAAAACAAAAAGGATAAGATAATTTAATTTAATTCACTTTACGGATATTGCAAAAAAAAAAAATGGTTAAAAGGGTTAGATATTCCTTGGAAAATGTTACATCGCTAATGATAAGGATAGACGGAAGATTGATGGACGGCAGCCTGATGGATTTCATTCAGAAAACACAAGTAAAATAAAAGGACCTTTTTAAAAATATGATTGTCATGTTGGCTATTTCGGTTTGTTTATTTATTGTTCTATCATAGAACAACAATTTATAAGAAGTAATCAAAATGCTATTAAAAGTGTTTAAGCACAGCCAGACTACCAACCACCACCAGTTGTGACTCATGAGAATTATTGATCCCATCATCGTAGAACTATTTACAAAAAAAAAACTTAAGTAAAAAAAAAACAAATTATGGGTTCGACGAACATCTTAATCGTTTTTTGACAGTTTTTTTTAAAAAAATATATAAAAATACATCTTTGATATTAAGAAAGTTGAAAATCGTGTCACTTTTTGAAAAACCGCCAAGATAAGATATTCGTCAAATTCAAAAAATTTTCTTTATTTTTTTCCGTCAAAATGACCTAATTTTTTTTTAAATAGTCTCACCATGATGGTATCAACAATTCTCACGCGCCGCCACTGGTACTATATGTATATATTTTCTAGATACTGGAAGACAAACGAACCGACCACATCACTATACTATATTCGGCCAATTAGTCACATTTAAAAACGGTTGCAATTATTTGTGCAATCTCTAAACTTATTGCAAAATGCTGGAACAGACTACAAGACATGGTCATGTGTAATTATCTTCAAATTTATCTCTCGGTGCCCGGACTCAATTTAAAACAACAACAAATCTCTTTGATCGACACACTATAACCATCAGACACATTATCTCTACCTGTATAAAAAAAAAATTATTTAAAACTTAAAAAACTCTGTTCCTTCTTTGAAGAGAAATTTCCTTCATTTGCACTTTTTTTAAATATTAAGTGAAACATCTGCTTCTACATGAACATTTTTTTTTAAAATTTTGAATGAATTCACTGAAAGCCTACAAAAGACATACTGGTTAGTGACTTAACCCTCAATTACGGCAACGTTTACCTTAAGAAATATTAATACCATTTTCTTGACGGTTCCCAAAAATATAATTTGATATTCACCAAAGCTATGCAAACAAAAAAAAAACCAACCAAAAAAAGCAACACCCCTAAGGACATTAACATTATTTTAAAAGTCACGTTAAAAGAGCATAAAAATGATAAAAAAAAAATATGTTCAAACACAGACACTTCCAATAAGAGCTTAAAGGAATATGTCAAGGAACTTTTTCTTTTTTTTTTTTCTTTTTCTTCATCTCATGGAAAAAGTCAGATGAAAAAAGAACCACAACACATAATGAATGCTGTAGGGATTTAGAATTGACATAGATCGATGTAGAATGTCCTTAAACGACAGAATTTTCGATAATAATGAACGGTGGGTATTGGATTTGCTTGATAGATGATAGACGTTGTGCATTTTAAAATAATACCTAATAGCATTACAAAAAAAAAAAAAAACACAACAATTTTCACTTCACTGTATGTGTGTCACTTTTATAAAATGCCATTTCGAAGAAAACTTTCACAAGAAATGTAAGAAAAATGAAAAACTCACTCAATATCATATTATAAAAAATAAATAACGAAAAAAAAAAGCTTACGTTTCCATGAGCTTTTCTTCTCTATATATCTTTAAGTACATATCATACTGAAGGACTAGTACAGAAAAGTATAAAACATTGTGTTGGAAATATAATAATTTCACTTAAAACAAAATGCAACATCTGGTGCTTTTCATAAAAGTTGGCCACAATCGTTTATATAAAAGAATATCACAGTTCACAGCAAGAAAATTGAAAAAAAAAAAATATGTAGGATTTTCCCTAGACGTAAACACTTTTTTTTCACAATACTTTCTTTATATATTATGATGGAAAAACTTTTCTAATGCAAATAACGCAAATGTATAGGTAGCTTTTACTCTATATATTGGTACGTAGTAAGGGAAAATGTTTTTTTTTTGTTTTATGATGGGGTGAATAAAGAACAAATTCGTCCATCACCAAAGGATGGATAGATTTTATACACAATTTACTAATGAGTTTAAAAATGTAAGAATACCTAACTCAGATGGCTTGTTCCAATCTTTTAAACAACTTAAAAATCGATCATTTGTAAGGTTTCCGTAAAAAGCACACATTAAGTGCTGCATTTTCCCATACAAAAAAAAAGAGATCAGTTTAGATAAATTTAACTGGAGCATTATACAATAGGCCTAAGTAAAAGGCCGCAGTGTAGGTGATTTATAAAAAATCACACTCCTATCAAAAATCAAACAAGTTGGAAAACGACGCTTTTATATACTTTGACGTGATTTATGAACTATTTTCCTAATTTACTAATTTGGAAAATATTTGTGTTTTTGAACTTTAAATAGTTTTATTATAAAGAAGACCAGTGGGTCTACCGTGGTTATCGCCAGCGATCATTTTGTAAATGGTACCGTGATTGTCGATCGCCACGACCAAAAATTGTAGTATTGTACTAGATCATGACTATTTGACTATATGATTATTTACTAAGTATCTATCAGATGGTTAGAAAAAAAGTTAGGTTATGTTATGTAGGTTGTTTTTATACCCGTATGATGTTAATCGAAGGGTATTATAACTTTGGTACGGAGTTTGTAACGCCCCTTAATACT
>JANSTT010020069.1:0-10209 GCA_026745375.1 Platyura marginata | reverse complement strand
TTTGTTTTTTGTATTATTTTTTATCTTTTGTATTTTTTTGTATTTTTTTGCATTATTTTTTTATATTATTTTTATTTTTTTGTATAATTTTTTTTTTGTATTATTTATTTTTTTGTATTATTTTTTATTTTTTATTTTCTTGTATTAATTTTTTATATATTTTTTATTTTGTATTTTTTTGTAGTTTTTTTTAATATTATTTTTAATTTTTTTTGTATTATCTGTATCACAGAAAACATTCAAATGCTGAATGATTGATCCCTTGTATGTATGTTGGTTCAAGAACTATGGATCTTTATATAGAAGCGATATACATACGTATTTAAATTAATTTCATCTCGATAATTGTTTATTGACCGGGAATTATAGAAAATAGATTTGAATCAGCAAAACATATTAAAAAAGTGTTCGTACTTATAGTAGTAAATTTAGTTTTTTTTAAAGTGGAAGTAATACTTATTTGTTAAAAGTAAATTTACACTCTGTTGATAAAGATTAGGTACAATAAAAGCGCTCTTATATTTATAGGCAATGGATTAAAATCAATAAATTAACATTAATTGATTTTGCAGTTTTTTTTTTATCATTAATTTACAATACAAATGATCAAATCAAGTGGTTTTTAGATTAATTTGTCTTTGCATCAAGTGTTTTCGGCTCCAATTTAATTGATCAAATTTGATTGTAGTTACAACAATGTTGTACTCTGAGTGCAGTAAAATTAATTATTGATGGTAAACAACTGATACAACATAGCAACAGTGTGTACAAATATGTCTCAGCTTGGGAATCACACGAAAATTCTAACAATTCTAATTAATTTTATCTTCGAACTATATTGAGATAGGAAATAATTTTAATTAAATAATAAATATTCTTCAATTGTAGGAATGCATTGTGGTTAAACGTTTTTGTAGCATCATAATTTTTTAGGGTTTTTAATCATTTGTCTTCAATATTTATTTGTTGTAAGTTGCATTTACACCAAAAAAACGATAAAAAGAAAATGTACATAGCCAATTATTACTTCTTTACTCTTTTGCATAAAATTGTGGGACACTTCATAGAATTAACTGTAAATTGCTGATTTTTGTAAATTTAAGTATCAAATTTCTTTTCTTTTATTATAACCTAGCCTCGGTACTAATACTAATTTAAAAAAAACCAATTCAATACATATATCTAATGAGTTAAATTTCACGTCATACTTATTTTTATTATTAGTCTCACAAAAAATGTGCTTTTTCCATTTATTTATTTTTGCAAGAAGTTCACACAAAAAAACAAAACATATACGGGTAATATAAAAAAAAATATTTAACGTACGGTAAATAGACAGAAAAAAACCCACTTTATACCAAATACGTACCGAACTGAAGTTTATATTTTCATATCGATCCGGAACTAAGTATCATTTAATGTGCTAATACACAATTTAAGTATCAGAGGTATACCTAATTGCATTCATTCTTAAATATATAAGTGGTAAGATTAACTTATTTGTTATTCTTAAAGTAATTCTGAGCTGAACCTAACAAAATATTATATTGGTGCTACTTTATCATGTCATATACAAATAGTAGGTACAATACAATTTTTTTTTTTTTTTGGATTGCTATTAATTATATTTTCTGCTCCTTTTGTGTTGTGTGAATGTTCGTTCAATAATATTAATTCAAATAAATAAAAATATATACATATAGACAGTGAGGCTCGGAAATTGTTTGAAATTATCTTAACGAAAATAATTCTACTAGCGTAGGGTCTAACATTTTGAACCCTATTTTATAGTATATACATCCATTGTCTAATTTTATTGACCACACAACGACCAACAAGCATATCAAATTCTCTACTCTACACATTATTATGTATTATAATTTGTTTACCCTTTTGATATTGTTCACGCTTCACCACTGATTAAATGTAAATTTAAGAAAATTATTTAAAATTACACAAAAATCAAAATATACAGTATTAATTATTAATAATAGCACTATTTTAATAAAAATCACATATATATATATATATATATATATAAATTTATTACTGAGTGGCGCCATTTAAAGTATTATTTTCTAGTATTGTACGGTCTTATCTTTGGCTTATTTTATTTTATTGCAGCAGAAATTCAATTATTTTGCCACAATATCTCTATCAATGTTGTTAGAGGCGAGACCGGGTGATGATAATTTTCAGTGATAATCTTTTAAGTATGTAACAATAAATCGTAAAACAAAAGGATATTGTGTGGATATTTTTTAAGTAAATAAATTCTCCAAAAACTTTACTCTTAAAGTTTAAAAAAACACTTCGATTTACCTACATATGTAGTTATCAATAAATGTTCAAAGCTAAAGAATAGTTAAAAACGCTGATCTACACAATTTAATGATCGTTAAGAAACTAATGAAACTCAATTCGATTTCATGAACTGCAAGTCATTAGAAACAATAGCGGCGTTCCACTTCAACGATAGATTTAACTACAATTCTACAATTTCGAATTTTAGTTAAAATGACACGATGACGTCATTGTATTTAATGTCTATAGAGAACCAATAAATGTAGTACTAGAATCTAAACTTTGAGAATTCACCGGTCTCTTCTATTAGACAACATTAGGATTAGTTTCTCAACTTATCTAACTATTAGGTGACTGTTTATATAGACTGTTTATATGAGTTCAAACTAAAGGCCTAAATCCCAAAAATAGCACAAAAAAGCATTTTGATGGTCATATGACATGTATGAAATCAAAAAAATGTGTCTAAGACGTACAAAAATGGTTAGTAATATGAGGTTATAATACTGTAATAATAAGGTAAATTTTTATACCATATCCAGACGACATATTTACTCTATCTCTATTACCAAAAATATCATGTTTGGGTATGATATAATAATTTACCTGTCTGACCCTGTCCACGATAGATCAATCAACAATTTTTCAAAATGGTCGAAAAAAACATTTTTTTTTATAAATTAATTCTTACACAAAACGTCAAAAATTGAATATTTTTAAAATCTATTGTCAAGTTTTCAACGTCCTCCAGTCAAAGTAAATATTTTGTTGTTTTGTGAATTAGAATTATTTTTTTTGCAATTTGAATAAAATGAATAAATTGAATATTTTGTTATTGTTAAAAATTTAAATGAGAGCCTACCAACCACCTACTACTTACTATAGGCTACAAATTGATCAAAAAAATATTAAGACACCAATGTCAACAAATTCCAGAGTTATGACTTGATGGGTTGAAAAGGATCCTATTTGTGCATTAGACGGTACGCCTCTTTTAAATTGTTTAAGCAAAAAATCCTAGCGGGATACCCTGTATATATGTATGTCAAGTCAAAATGGAGGTTACAGGTATAGAGAGCGATAATCAAATATGATAAAATTGAACGAAAGCAAAAAACGAACGCGAATGTGTGAAAAGAAAAACTATTAGATAACTACCTGAGGTGCTAATTTATTATGTATGACCGCAAACAATTACAAATATTTAATAGATGAAATTAAATTTATTAGGCAAAGAAAAATGGAATCTAAAATTAAAATATATTTTCCGCTAATTATTGATTTCATTCAAAATTAAAGCTTTAATAATTTCATGCAATCTTTCTTGCTTTTATAATTGTACATAACTCTTTAATACTAGAACCTCTCGTATCTCTATATGCTAACTTAGTATGTAGGTAGAGTCTGATAAGCGTTTATTTATATTTTATTTTTCGATAAACATACATTTGCATATAGATACTACTTGCACCTATGTACATACATACATACCTATATTTAGGTATGTACTTAGGTGTAACAAACATCGAAATGATAATATTTATCTTACTCAGCGGTATTAAACATAAATTTCGCGGAAGCTCTAATTACATAAATTAAATACATAGTTTGCAAATATTTATATTAACAAAAGCGAAATAATTGTACTTACATAACTACAGGGTGGGCCAAAAACGTCCCTATCTATTTTGAATATTCATTGTTTTGCTTAGTATTGATTCGATTTGTCTGTAGCAATGCAGCAAATATTTTACTTAGAGATAAATGTCCAGGATCGCTGATTCACAAAGAGAATTTAGGAGATTATTTAACGTTCCGTCGGCGCCCCCTTTTCTCCAGACTTTTTGAATGAAAATATGCCACAAACCTCTTCAGGGGTTGAAGCAAAAAATGATTGTACGAAAAAAATATTGAAACGTATGGAAGTCATTTGGCCAATAGCATTTTTTACACTTAAGGCGATAGTACACGTTATTTTTTGTAAGAAGTGTTGCAAAGTCGTGACGCCATTTTGATCGTCACGCGTGCAAATATTTGCACAAAAAGTTAGACTCGCACCACTAGCACGTTTAGATGTTTGTTATATTTTATATATGATTCGATTTTATTTTGTAGTTTTTATGAGCGAAGAAAATAGGTAAGGGACTTTTTGTCTACTCTGTACTTAGAATTTGATACGTCTTGTAAATACTCGTATTTAGGTTTTTTTTATTTATTCGAGTTATTTATAATAAACAGCCTACGATTAAAATATATTGTAATAGAGATTACTTGAGATTTCGCTTGAGAATCAGTGGTAACAATCAATATAAGAATTTTCACGAGAAATGTAATTTTCACGATCAATTTGCCAGAAGTTCAGAAAAAACACACATTAGTTGGAAATTTGTCAAATTAGTTCTCAAAGAAAATTTGATTTAAGATAAACTCTAGTAGCTTGTTAACCCTTTGCTGTCAGTATGAAGAAATGAATTTGTTCGCGTGATGTAGTCCAGGAATAGATACATAGATGCTATAGATTACTAAATTAAAATTAGTTAACTATATTTATAAGTTCCGTCTCTCTCACAAACAGATCAGCAATCACTGACAATCACTAACTAATACCATATAAACATACGCCTTGTTGAATGATAATTCTGATTGTTTAATGTCGCGAGCGAATCTCGTTTAGAAAATATCGAACAACAATTTATTAAAATGCTTTTGGTATGTATGTATAGGTACTGTACACATATTGCAAGTACCTACCTAATAAACAATGTTATCTCATGTACTCATGGTGTATGTGTACGTGTAAATGAGATGCAGCCCAAATGAAATTGGATTCCAATAGAAATTCTTTAGATAAATTTTCATTTTTCATATTTAATATCGTTTTGAGTGGAAATCGCAATATTCTTCTATCAAAATCTATTATCTGAAGTAACCCATAGATAGATGCCTCTAAGCATTATTTTTGCTGATAGAAAGAAAAAGCGTATACGTCCAGAGGGATTACTCTTGAAAACCATATTCGTTTAGGCGTATTGTTTCTTAAAAGACTTCCACTACAACAATTCAACAAATGTCAAAGCCGCCATTGTTTTAAGTTTAGAGGCGTATTCACGTCGTCGACGATTCTAATGCCAGAGTAGAAAAAAAACGATAAACGACACAAATACCCGTCGTATCGTTTTCAATACCTTGCGTACCTTATGTGAAAACTCAGATGAAAAAAAAGGTTGGGAATCGCTGATTTAGAGAGCATTACAAGCAAATCTGTTTTATTGCTAATTTTAAATATGGATAGTTAGATAGAATATTGAAAGTGTTTCACATTTCACCAAATTTTTCCAACTGCCAATTGAATTTCGTAGTATTCTCTTTTAAAAAACCGTCCTCAATTTGTGTTTAAGCTGTAGAATGAATGAAAGTTGAAATTAAATTTTATATTATTAGACGTCCTAACACTTAACAGATTGTCTTAAATATGTTTGCTATCTGTAAAAAAAAAAACCTTGGCTGGTCAGATAATTAACTAAAATTAAGATAAAATGTTTAATAGACACACAACAAATAAAAGCCGGTATCCATAAAATGCTTTATTACTGAACGTATATATAAAAATGTCTTCCATATATTTTGCACATGTTTTCTGGCATACGTTATTCGCACGCAATTTAAATAAAGTAACAACAACAAAATATTTCCACCTGTTCCTAATGCTAAGAAGCCGCAGCTGGACATGTGTATTTTGTATGTACAAAAAATAAAATGAAAACGAAAACGAAATGTCGATGATCATCATAAATTGTCTGTCTGTAATCCTGCTATAATAATATTAACCCTTTCAGAGCCGAAATTATATTTATTGACATTTTACACTTATTCTAGCAAATTTTTGGTCGTAGAATACAAATCTGGCAACATTTTTTTGTTTCGGATGTTAGGTACTAAGAAATATCATATGGAACTTAATTTTATTTGGCAACATTATTTTTTGCCTTGACCGAAAGACATTTTCCTAGCTCTTATTAGAGAATAAAATTGCGCCTCTAACAATACGTATGAAATCTAAACAAATCATTTAGTAAAAAAAGATGAAGAAGATTTTTGAGAAAAAAATGAAATGGCGCCGATCCGAACGATAGCCATTCAAACTTAACTGTTTCAAATATTCCAATTATCGTGTGCATCATAAAATCTAAATTGATATGAAAATGAAAACTGATTTACACTCTCCAACATATTAAAGAAAAAATAGAAAAATTTTAATTATGCCGGAAAATTTAAATAAGTCCATAAAATGCATATAATGTTGCCATACGGTCTCAAAGGGTTAATAAAAACGTTACCAATATCCACCGGCGCAACAAAGGAACAAAAGAATTTTATATAGGCTTTTGGGAAAAAAATCTTTTCAGTATCTTGTCGAATTTCGTAAATGTTATCCGTATATGAGAGTTGCTATAATTTCGTGAAACTTGCTATAAAAAAAAAAAAAAAAAAAACCAAACTAATCCATAATAAATAAATGAACTGACCCAGACTTCTTTGGAACACACACGCCTTGAAAATGTTTTTATTTAAAAATCATCATTCCATTTTTATAGTTATTGTCTGGGAATGAAAATATTATATTAGCCAGGGTTACGTCAACAACATAATATTTATTTGGAAGTGAACTTTATATGATAATTATATTCAAATTTTCATATAAACAAGAAAATATTAAAATTTTATTTATGAATTTTTATCAAATGGTTGACTTTTTGTTGCTACGACTACAATCATATTTATGAGTCATCAGTCGTGGTAATGTTAATACATCATCAATATGGTTATGCACATATTTTGTTACAATACAACAAAAAAAGAAGAAAAAAAATACTAAAAAACAAAAAAAGTCAACAGAGCAGGTGTTTTTATAATATCAATTTTTTTTTATGAGGTGTAACAACATGAAATTAGTTAAATAAATAGAGCATAATGTTTTACAGCATGTTAGAGGTAAAGGAATTTTTTTTTTGTTTTATTTTTGTCTTCAATGAATAATTTGCGTAAAAAATATATCATTAAAAATTTGCATAGTGTCTCTAGGTAAGATATTTTTAAATTGAAATACAATAGACCATTTTTAAGATCCGACATAAAGAAAACAAAAAACTGGACGTGCATCAGAAATTAGCGTTTTTGAATGTTTTAATGGAGTTATTCACCTAATTTCCTGCAGTTAAATTTATTTTCTTGAACATTTTACATGTGTACAGTAGAGTGGTTCACTCGATATATGGAATTTTTATACCCGTTTGATGTTAATCAAGGGTATTATAACTTTGGTAAGGAGTTTACTCATCGTAGAAAAAAAATTTCAACACCATTGTCTTTCGCGTAAAATTCTAAGTCGAATTATGCATGTCCGTCCGTCTGTCCGTTCGTCTGTTCCTCTGTCTGTGATCAAGATTCCGGCCAAACGGCTAAAGCTAGAAAGTTGAAATTTTGACAGTTTATTATGTAGTCCTAGAGTAAGAGCTCTATTGTTTTTGGAGCAAATCGGACAAAAAATAGGGGAGGCTGTGGTACAGTGTCCACCTAATTTTAATATAAACCATTCATTTACTCGAAAGTTAGTCGAAATGTAGAAAAAATGAATATGACAAAAATGATAGAGAATAAAAAAATGAAAATTTCATTCATAGACTAAAAAGTTCCACGAAATACCGTTATGGCGCTGCAATCAATTTTATGTCATTTCTAGGTGTTTTAATCATTATAGTATTCAATTTACTCAATTATATTTATTGTACAGACAAAATAGGGTAAATTATAATCGGCGTAGCCAATTTTTCCTTCTTTACTGGTTTTTTTTAAGATTTCGAAATTTCAGGAGGGCACATTTTTGTCTTCTTTTATCAACGAAAAACTTTTGTTCTACGATTTTTAGATTTTTGTCCATCTTCAACTTCATCAGTCCCAAAGCCCCTAAACTTAATCAAATTATGATTTTTACAATTTCTTAAGGAAATCGACAAAAATTAAAAGAATCGTAGAACAAAAGTTTTTCGTAATAAACAAAGACAATTTAATAAAATTAAAATTTAAAAATTGAACCACTCTAAAGTATACAGGGTGCCCTACGAATAATTATAAGCCAAGTTAAAATTAATGCGAATATCTCCAGTCTGTACAATTGAAATGGATATTAGTGGTCGGACGGCTCGTTTCATTTCGTGAGCTCACGAGCTTTTTTTTCATTACAGCTCATCACTTTTTTCAAACTGGAATCGATTGTTATGACTAAAAAAGATTCCACAACATAAGTCGTTGTGACTGAACAGATGAAAATTAAAAAGAAAATGAATTTTAATATATTTTTCACCCATATCAAGATTTTTTTGTTTTTTTCATTCAAAAAACTCGAATTCAAGCCAGCTAAGAAAATACAAGCGAGCTAGAGCTAGCTAGATCCAGCTCGGGTTCCGATCACTAATTGGTATAAAAGCCGCATAATTGGAATAAAAGCCGCATATTCACAATTTTGTAGTTTACTTATCGATGGCTTATATACTCGTACAATACTCGCTAACTCGTTTTTATCGATTTTTTTTTTTATTGCATAAAATTTATGTTTATCCAACCCTGCACCTATGGTAAAATTATCACAAAAAATTTGTTTTAAAAATTTCGTTTTTTTGTAATACCATACGTCTTCTGAAAAGTACGGTAAAAATGAGTTAGCGGGTATTGTATATTGGGTAGGTGAGATACGGGGGTTAATTGGGTATCGATGTAATGTTCAATTATGTTTAAGTTTTTAAATTTTCATTAAGTTTGATGAAATGGTGAATATTAAACAATTAAAAAAGTTAACTTAAAAAAAAACCTTAACTTGAAATGAAAATTTAACCAATTAAAAAAAGCATCTATCTCCTTGCACTTTAATTATAAAATTATAACAAATGAAAGACAATCGTTGGAATAACCATTCATTAAGATTCTAATTAAATTTAACTTGACCTAAGAAAAAATGGGAAATATTTAAAAAAAAATGTAGATAAGAAACAAATTCCAGAAAAACCATTTGTAAGAGGTCAAAAAGAACTGTTTTCGACTCACAGATCGGTTACACTTGACTTGATAATTTTTTATGTTTCATCAAACAAAATTGAGTTTAACCCCATCTTATCTGTCAACAATAAAAAAATTTTGCATTGCCACATTTTGTAATTATGAAATCCCAAATATATAATCGGAAAAACCATGACATGTTATTAATTTCCCCAAATAGATAGATTCTACGGACAACATATTTTTTGTGTTTTCAATTTTCTTGGCATTCACATGCGGCACCATTTCCAAAATGTTCGATTAATAGGTCAAATCATTTATTTTACTTGCAAACGGTAGAAAATACATTCTGGTTTCGACACCATTATAAACATTATAAATGCATGTATATAGAGTAAGTATATAATATGTACCTATGTACAATGTACATACATATATCCAGATGATCTGTGCCGATAAATGTATCTAAAAATACATTTTCTATTAAATATATTTGTGTTTTATGTGAAAAATAAATTTTTCCACAAGACTTAAAATTTAGTATTTATGCTTCCCTGGTATAACAAGAGGAAGGAATCCGAGTTTGAATACAAACAAAAAAAAAAAAAATATAAAAGCCAAAAAAAAAAAAAAATTCTGTGTATATAAAAGCTAATGACTTTAAGTTTAAAAAGTATAAACAAGAGAGTCTACCACCATAATAGCTGTTGTTGTACGTTTAGAATGGATGCGTCATGTTTACACATTTGTAACACATAAAAATAATAATAAAAAAAAAGAAGAAAACCTCTAAGATAAACATATTTCGGAAATCAGATTAATGTTTCACAGGCAGACATACATACATAGGTACAT
>JANSTT010020068.1:0-10211 GCA_026745375.1 Platyura marginata | reverse complement strand
AATGGGTTTAAAAATTTAATTAGGACGAATATGTAAAAAAACAAATTAAAAATATCGCTTTACATGCAAGAAAATTAGTTTTTTTTGGACGCGCGTCAACTCGACGCTCTAGTGGGCGACAGCCATAATACCTAGAAAAATTGCTTTATTGAAAATCGGTTATAGTGACTATTGCTTATAGTGACGAAATTTTCCCGGTCCCTTGACGGTCACTATAAACGATATGTACTGTACTATATTTCAAGAAGTTCTGTATAATTAAAAGATACAAGACGTGTATTTTATTTTTATATGTTTTCCATACATATGTATGTATTATAGATTTTGAGAAAAAACTGCACTTTTCAAGAGCAGTCTGAAATAATCGCTTCTTTAATAGTCCTATATTTTGGCTTTTTGTTTTCAAGTAAGAACCACATGCTTCTTGGTTAAAACTTGCCTGATAAATTTTACCAATGTCCAATAAGTTCGAATAAAACAATTCTTTGAAATAAATTTTAGCTATTCTTCCAATTTACTTATCCCTTTTATTTACACTTTTTCAAAACAAATTTTTGAGAGCATAAGTTTTAAACAATAATTTTCTTGAAAAATTAAAAAACTGACTTAAGTACTCAAGAATTTTTTAATCATTAAAATTTATTAATTTTAGCTCTGTTCGGAGATTGTTTTTCAGTATTTTAGTTGACATTTTACAAATAATATTGTAAGAGAAAGATTGATCAATCCATTCCATCTTATGTATGGAAGTCTATCATTGTTTTTTAAAATCACTTAGTAATGGAGGTCGCAATAAATAAGAAAGAATTACAAGTGTAATGCCCAAAATGGTAATGCATGTTACTTATGTACCTCTGATAATTCATATTAAATACTCTCTGTACTAGTATGTTCTACAATTAATATCTTTTTTCTTTATTCATGGTCCAATAAAATGAGGAAACGATACCTACGACTATTATATGAGTTTATTATTATTATACGAATTAAAATAATTTTGCATTAACATAAAACAATGTGAATATCCATTATAGTCAAAAGCGTGAAATAAAATTAATTTAATAATTAATTAATTGCTGATATGCCAATAAATACCTCTCTATAATATAAATGTAGTTACGTTTTGCATTCTCCTCTCCTCCGGTTATGTGGATATAGTTTTGTGATAATAACAAAATACGTCACGCTATTTATGTATTTTTATTGAATATAATATTGCGAAGGTATGGAATGTATAAAGAAGTAGTGAAACCAGTACGAAAGGTCAAACTGGAAACTGGATTTTCTACCAACTTTATTTGTGCGGCTTATATTTTCCCATTAAACATTCATCGACGACGGGTGTGCGCTAATTGGAACAAATACCTCCATACATACATACAATATATGTACTTTAAATATGTATGTACGTTGTACATATGTACATAAAAGTAGAGGTAGGTATATCTAACTATTTATTACATATACCTAGTTATAATAAGGAAATTGAATTTTCTCCTAATGTACCTCTATTATTATTCACGTCCATGAATTGATGATGATCAGTACTTTTTAATTTGTAACGGTATTTCACTTAGAAATTTCTGTACGCATGCGCTTTGCATAATAAAAAAGTTGCGCAGATTCCATCATAAACAATGAATGAAAAACCGTTGCTGGCACTTCGACTATAGTAAAATGAATTTTTTTTATGTTTTATTTATATTATCATTACCAATAAATATTATTATTATTATTATCTACACACACCTGTCAGATTATTAACTATAAAATTTCATTTCTATAAAAAGCACCACGTTGCATTTTTTTACTTAAAATGATGATGCTACTATACGACGATACCAGACACCAATAAAATAAAATTGAATTCAACATAAAATGGAATATTCGATTACCACCTTCTTCTTCTCTTACCTCTCACAGTCACAGCTTCATAGTATTCCAAATCCAGGGTAATAATAATATATTTTCACCGTAATCCAAAATATAATTAGGTAGGTATAGTAAAGATCTTGTCGATCTACTAATGAAAAAAAACACTTTTTGCACACACCAAAAAACACAATTTGTGACACTTTTATTTCAATGTATTTTTTTCCTCTTTTTGTAACATAAAAAACCACTATTGTTTTGTAGTGTGTAGAGCCAATATTCTCAATAAACTATCCGTTAACTGTACTAACGTCGAAACAACACATTTAATCCACACGGAGGTCAACAAAATACTAAAATATGATTATTTGAAATTCAATTCAACACATCAACTTTTCAACGAATCCATCGGTATCGCGGACGCGGTGTTTGTACGCGTCCAAAACGGCATTCTGAAATTTAACACAAACACATTCATAGAAAACTTTTAATGGAAAAGTGGCGTTTACAGTATGTTATATATTATTTTAAACGGTTTGAAGCACGTTCGACTTATTTTTTTGCATTTGATAGGTTTAGTAAGAATTTATATAACTATAATTATTAAAGTCGACATTATTTAATTAGTTTGTTTGAACCAGTTTGTATTTTAAGCAAAGTTTTAGTCATCGAGGCCAAAAATCATTTTTTTATAACTAATAGTCATGAAAAATAGTAATTTCTTTTAAAGACATATTCCATATTTTTCTAGTCGTTTTTGCCATCAAGTCATAGTTACTTTAAAAATTTGAAAAAACCATCTATTATTGTGTTAATTCCGCTTGTAGGTATATTTATTACAAAATGCAAGTAAAAGGATCATATTAGACATAACGAAATGTGTTTTTCTTAGCTTATATATACATATAAAATTGAATAGTCCACAGAGTCCAACTACCTACGTTATTTTGTTTATATAAAACTTTGAATATAAAGTAATAGGAAGCGTAGATTATCATTCACCGTGAGGTCGCTCCTTGATTGGGTAAGTAACGAACATATGGTTGAAAAAGTCTAGTAGCAAACTTAGGGGGAAATAGGAAGAGATATTAATTTTTTTTATGGATAAAAAAAACAAAAATTGTTGCTAACATAAATTAATTTTATTAACTAATTTTACATATTTTTAAATAATATGCATTTATTCATTTAATTCTTTGAAAAGTCTTGGCCCAAAAAAAAAATTACCCTTTTAGTGCGTACATATTTGTACAAACAAAAATAAAATTAAAAAAACAATCAAAATAACAGTAATCGTTGCTAAAGTATCAGATACTCTGACCAAATCCAAGTACTCGTTACTTGAATCAAACCTAAGTTCCATGTAGCACCAAATCCAAATACTGTCACCAGTAACAGTAACTATTATCGATCAAATGTTGGGCAAAAATTGGTTTTTCTGGTAATGAATTAAATAAAATATTTACATTATATGTAGTTAAAATAAGATTTGGCTCTGATAAATTGTTTTTTTTTAATTTATTAATTAAAGTATTCATTTGTAATATTAATTGAGAATAATTTGGGAATACACTGTCTTCCTTGTTTATACCCGAAAGACGCTACTTGTTGAACCAGCTCAACATAACATGAAGTTAATTTCATATATTAACCACTTCAACATAACATTAAGCATATCAAAATATGCTTAGGCCATCTGGGCCCTACACGGAACCTTCGGTAAAACATGGGCTATGAGGCCAGCGATGATTCACTGGTCATAGTCCATGATAGTTCTACCCATAAACTCTTACGCGGCGCTAATATGATGGCCCGCCGTGAAAAAAGAAAGTACAAGCAAAACTCCAGAAGGTTCAAAGGCTGGCGTGCCTTGGGATAACATGTCTAACAACGGGTATAAAGGCGATGATAGGAGAAATCCGTCTGTATCTCCATATTAAGGCAGTACTATAAACCAGGAGACTTTATCAACTATCTCAAAATTGTGGACGAGTTTTCCATCATCTAAGTTTTGTTTGAAATATTACAGTATCGTCATAGCAATTTGTATGGAAAAAGATATATAATCATACATATGTATATCATCTTGTATTCATAGTTAAAATCGATTTTAAATCATCACAATAAATAGAAAACCATTCAAACTCACCTGAAAGTTCAGTGCAAACCATTCAAATTCAATTGAATATTTTTAAATAAAGTTTTTTTTTATAATTGAAAAAATAGCCTTTTTACTAGATTTGGAACGTAACACTACTTTTTCTATGGGTTCCTTATCTCTGTCATGTCAGGTCCAAATATAACGCGAATTTATATAATGCGATATTTTTGTGAAACCTAACATCTCATAATACGAGGGACGCCTTTTTACCTTCTTATGGTGTAATTATGCAACTCGATGCCGTAGAGGTTTATAGTGCAATTCTAAAATCTAGACGGTTTATTATATAAATAAAACATTCTTGCTATATGCTTGTTTCAAACAGCGACTAAAAAAGTCTGGATTCCCGGTGGAAGAACAACAAAAATTGTATATTCATTACCTAGTAGTTTGTTATGTATATAGTTCTTATCTCAACTTTACCTGGGATTCGAATAGGGTAACTATACCTAGACTTCCTAGATTCTCTTTAATTATCTTTTGTCGGGAAATAGTTTAAAAAAATGTATTGAAATGGAAAATATCGTTTAAATTTCTTAATTGTTTAATAAATCATCAATTGATGATGGTGTTGTTTACATCTATAGTTTTTATTACTTTCCAGAGATGAAAACAATAGAATAATTTGCTTAAAAGATTTCTTGCAAGGACAGGTAGAACATATTTTTAATCATGTTTCTTTTGTAAACAACTTTTATAAGAATTTTATAATAATTTCGGTGTCCTTCAACAGTATACCTAACGATTATTGATTTTTTGTATTCAATTTTTAATAATAAAATATAATAAATTTTATTACAAGTAAAAATGATAAATAAGAGGATTTGATGCCTAAATGTGAAATATGATATTTGCACTTATCCCTTAATTCCAAATTACATGAAATGTAGATAAGTTAAAAGAACACAGGGGAAATTCTGTTAAACCCAATCGTTCTCAAAGACACACAACTAAAACACAATATAGAGTGGAGAGATTTGTAGTTTTAATTTAAATATAAAGTCCATTTTATAAAGTTTCCTCAATAGTTATCTTATAGAGAAAATAGATCAAGAATTAGTAAGTATGTACTTATAGTATACAGGTAGTTCTCGGCTTACGACCGGAATAGGATAAACATTTGTCGTAAGTCGAGTGCCTATAGTCTATAGAGACATGAAGTTTCCCATTTAAATTGTATGGGGAAAGTCATTTTTTGGGATTTTTTGAATAATAATTCAGGGTTTCCAAAATTCTTGCATTAGACAATAGAAGTACTAGATCATAAAAGTGTGAATATTTTCCATTTTCCATATAAAATGAGTTGCGGCGTTATATGGTTTTACTTAAAACTAATGCAATTGCTTGTGTACGCATACAATTTGTAGGTCAAATGGACATTAAGTTTAAAAATTTTATTTGAGAGAAAAATTAAAATTGAATTTTTCTTGTTATTGTGTTACTTTTTATTACAACAATCGATTATGTTGGGCATTTTAACACTAAAGCGCAAAACTTTTTTTGTAACACAAACGCAAAACGGAGTCCGTTGGACTCCGCTTTAATTGTAAATATAAGTTTTTGGACTATTTCTTTAAAAAAAATCAATTTTATTTAGGTTAAAGTGTTCAAAATTAATAAATTTATATAAAATAAAACTTATATCAGTCTGATGAAAGAAAATGAGAAAAAAATTAGCCTTTTACCAAACATCTTGACCGTTTTTTTGGCGGTTTTTTCAAAAGTGACACTATTTTGAACTTTCTTAATATTAAAGATATGGTTTTGAAACTTTGTATTCCTATATTATTTATAAGTTCGGTAACATTTTAATTTTTAAATAACTTTAATTGGATGTCTCACTCACACATGCACTAACCTTCTACAGTCAATATATAAATATAACGCAAATTAAGATCGAACTACAATTCTATAATCTAGTACTTCTATTCATTAAACTTATAGGACTTGTAGAAGACTGTTCAAAGAATAATTTGATGTAGTATACGTATGGGCTTAACACCTCTAACAAACCCTCACGGTGCCTCGAAAGCTTCTTCAGGGAATTGATCATTTTAAACAATTTATTCTCATTTTTTTCTTCAAAAATTATTACTAATGGTTTCTAGTGGAATATTTATTAGTTAATTTTCATTTATTTAAATAAATTCGGATCACCATAAGCACCATTTACAATAAAAATATGGAAGATCCAAAAAATATGTACTTACTTTTTTCAGATTTATTAAAAAATTAAATTTAAAAAAAAAGTGGTAAAAAGCGAATCGTCGTATGTAGAATCGTCGTAATCTGTATAGTACAAATATCGCCGACAAAGGATTAACATGCCGAATAATTTATTTTTTGAAAACATCATTTTTGGCAATAAATCCAATAGAAATAAAGAAAAAATTAATAATAATTCTCTGGATGATATACAATCATTTTATAGTTTTATAAAAAAGAAATGCTTAAAATAAAATTATAAAATGTATTACACAATAAAATAAAATTAAATTAAATGTTTTAAAAATCTATATGAAAACATATGACGATGGGAGCAAACTGTAATCATTAACTGAAAAAAAAAAACAATTACAAATACTAAATAACTTAAATTTAAAATTAAAGGCGTCACTTACATAATCCACCATAGCTGTAGGAATATGGTGAAACATAGCTAGGAACAACATATGGCGAAACATATGGTGTGTAGGCTGAATAGGCAAATGGTGAGGCAGAAATAAATTGTGGTTTTGGTGCTGGTGCTCCAATGACACACGCAGCCACCATTGACATGATGAATATCTTAAAATTTGGTTTATTTTTTTATTAATTATATTTTTAAAAAAACGTTTTAACAGTAGGTAAACATAATTTCTAGAATAATTGTTAAAAATTATAAATTATTAAAAATAAATAGTACACTGAGACCTCGATTTGCGTCGTTTTCGAAGTTGTGTCGTTTATTTTGCTGATTTTCGTGGAACGTATTAAAAGAATTCCTATAGAATCCTATGTAAAAGATTATTTCGATTTACGTCGTTTCGATTTGCGTCTGTGGAACCAACTAACGACGCAAACCGAGATCTTGGTGTAATTGGAAAATAACAAGCTAAACTAATAAAAAAAAGTTCATGAGCTCATGTTGGATTTTTAGTACATACATATCTCCCAGTAATTAATAAACTGTTTACATATTGGAAATGGATTGTAAGAAGCATCTATAACTTCTCTAATTTTGATTGTAATTTAAGGGTTATTCTACGCTTTCAGCTTCCTAGTGGCAATATTTGAAATTTAGGAATCTTGAAAATGATTGATTCATCTTACATTTTCGTTTAAAGATTAAACTTGAATACTTGAATAGAAGAAGACTATTAACAACCTAAAATCTTCAAGCTATTAGATTCCGGATGAATTCCAGTTAAAGTCCAGGAAATTTCAACGAAAACCACTCCAGAGAAAGTATTATAACATCTTATTTACAAGTTGGTATCTCCCCGTTATTTTATATATTTCTTCATCTCTTAGATGAGCCGAAGGCATTCACTACTTCCCTCCATCGAACTCTGTTCATCTGGCATCTTGTGCGAAGTTCATAAAATTATTTTGAGTTTCCGCGTTAGCCTGTGAGTTCCATTTTAAAGATTTTTTGGCAATATTTTGGTTTACTATCTGGATCGATCATTTAATTGTAATTGTAATTTGATATGACTGTTCACCATTTTCTTGAGTATCTCCTCTTGGTTAAATTTTTAGGATTCGTTAAGGAATTGTTTGCAGTCGTAACTTCAATTTTGGCAAACAATAAAAGAACTCAAAAATCTAATTCTGTTTGTGATCTGATAAAAAGATCTGTTTTTCTAATTGGTTGATATAGATAATATTTTTTTGAGTTACATTTACAACAGTCCATCGAAAGTTCCAATAATTTTTGAGAAAATGTGTTGTTTTAACATCACGAAACTCGAGACTGTTCTATTTTGTATTTTCTCAATAGATTTAGTACTTAAACACCTAGTATGCACTCCTAAAAAGTATAGTTCCAACACTTTAATTACAACTAATCGCGGTATCCAAATCACAATGTAGGTATTTTTTTTAATTTCCAAAATTAAGCAATACAATAAGATAAATTATTTAAAATAAGTAATAACCAAACATAAAAATCACAAATTAGCATCCAACGTAAATATTGATTCAACAAAAAGTAGTACTTACACTTACGATAACTTTGAACATTTTTTTTTAAACAAAATTAAAACTTTTTTCGAAAAAAAATCTTTTATTTAATTTATTAGATAATACACCACAGAGACGAGCCACACACTGAATGATAATTAGAAGTCGATTGGTATTCTTGAAAATTCTTCAAATGCTTTTATACTCTCGGTTTAGCTGTTTTGTCTTGTCGCGAAATAGTTTATCGTACTGGAGAGCCATTGTAATGCATATCGATGTGTTAATGTTATTATTATTATTATTGTAAAATGTTGTCAAATTTGGGTACGATAAAAAAAAAATTGTTTTTATTTATTGAATACAAGGTCAAGATCGTTTTTCATTCAATTTTGGTGTTGTTGTTGTGAAAATGTATGTTTCGGTATTTTTTGTTGTAAATGATGATATGGTTTGCATATGTGGGCATGAAGGGATGTTCATTATACATTAGGAGGATTAAAAAAAAAAAATTCTGAGTTAATTGCTCAATTAAAATTCTAAATTTTACAACGAAGGAATGGTGGTTAAACATCTAGATAATATTCTATTTTTTTCTTCAGCTTCCATTTTTTCAAAAACTGTAACTATTTTTACTTCGATATGTTTATATAAGGAGCAGGAATAGTTGGAACAACACGCGCTATAAATGAAGACTACAATAAATTGCAATATTTTTATTTCTACAAAAATATACATTTTTCCTATCAAAATTAAAGTTCTTTTTCCTAGAAAATGCGTACCACTTTTTTAAACTTTTCTAGGCAAAATAAACATCATAGCATAAAATTACAACACGTACGGGGACACTTAATAACTTCAACGGAAATTTGGCGGAACGACCCTCAGTATAGACAGTACATCGTTAAAAATAAAAAGTATCATATAATTTTCTCACTTGCTTAAAATTTGACTGCTTTATAATGAATATCTTTCTAAAGCATAGGTTCCCAACGGAGGCATTATCGCCTCCCGGTGGGCGCTAGAGCTTTCGAAGGGGGCGGTAGCGGGCAGAGACAGATAGATAGACAGATAAAATTGGTATAGATAATATGCAACAATATTTTAATATTTGATATAATGAAATATCATGGAAAAGGGGGCGTTGGAATTTTTTTTTCTAGTAAAGGAGGTGGTGGTCCAGAAATTTTACCCTAATATGATAAAAAAAGCTGACATAATAGAAAACCAGTAAAGAAGGAATAATTGGCTACGCCGATCATAATATACCCATACGATGATTGAGTAAATTCAATACAAATCATAAAAAGCAACTTTTTGGTCTAATAATAAAATCTTCACTTTTTTGTTCTCTAATCCGTTAACCCGTAATCCAAATATTTTACGATTAAATGATTAAAAACCCTAGAAATTACATAAAATTGATTTTAGCGCCATAACGTCGTTGAACTTTTTGGTCTATAAATGAAATGTTCATTTTTGAATTGTTGTCATATTCATTTCATTTATTCATTCATTCAGCTTTCTAGCTTAAGCCGCTTAGCCAGAATCTTGATCACGGACAGACGAACGGACGGACATGATCGATTTAGAATTTTACGAAAAAGACAATGTTGATAATTTTTTTTTTCTACAATGACTATGAAGGGGCGCTATAACCTCCGTACCAATGTTATAATATCGCGGCTTCTACACTATAAACTATTTTTCCTCTATCCTTTCTCACCCTTTCCCACCCTTCCTTACCCAAAACCCACCATTCCCCACCCTTCATTCCCCACCCTTGTTTTTCGAAAAAAATTTATGGGAGGGTGTCGAATGAGTGGACCGATTTAGCCCATTTGCAATACCAAGCAGTGGCGAAGCGTGAGAATTATTGATACCATCAACATGGAACTATTTTTAAAAAAAACTTACGTCATTTTTATACCAGAAACCGGAAAAAAACTGGTGAGGCACCGAACATCTTGACCGTTTTTTTGGCGGTTTTTTAAAAAGTGACACAATTTTGAACTTT
>JANSTT010020067.1:0-10211 GCA_026745375.1 Platyura marginata | reverse complement strand
TGTAAATAATAAACAAGTACTCATACGGGTATATTATAATCGGCGTAGCCAATTTTTACTTCTTTACTGGTTTTAATTATAATGCATTTTAAATTGGCTCAATTTTTTAGTCTTCATGAAATTTTTTATTTAGATGAGACCCAAGCGCAAAGTCCGTTGGACTCCGCTGAAGAAGAAAAGACCAATAACTTTTAAACGAAAAGCTTTTTCAACATGAGGTTTTTCCGTATTTTTAAGTTCTTTAAAATTTTATAGAATGAAAAAAAAAATTAATAATTTTTTTTCACAACAATTAGGTATATGTATGTTGAAATTTTTTGTAACATAAATGCAAAACGGAATCCGCTTTAATTCCTATAGAAATACAAGTTTTCGAACTGTTTCTTTAACAAAAATTATTTAGGTTAACGTGTTCAAAATTAATAAATTTAAATAAAACTTACGTCATTCAGAAGAAAATGGAAAAAAATTTGGGCTTTCACCGAACATCTTAACCGCTTTTTTAAAATTGACACAATTTTGAACTTTCTTAATACTAAAGATATGGTTTTGACACTTTGTATTTTTATATTATTTTAAATTTCCAGCATTTTTTACCAAATAAATTTTTTGAAAAAGTTAACACTTTAACACGTACATTGATTTCGATCAATTGTTTTGTGGGATCTCCATAACAAATTTTTTTTAATTTTAAACTGAAACTGTCCTGCCAATAGTTTTAAAGACCTTTGTATATTATTTTGAATTTCCAACATTTTTTGTCAACTAAAATTTTTGGAAAAAGTTAACCCTTTAAGGCCCATACATTTTTAACAAATCGAGGTCTTAGTGTATTGTGTTTTTTATTGTCCGAAGTGCCAACTCAATAAAATTCTGTTTAGCTACAATGCTACATGATATTTATGTACATAAGTGTATACATAAATATAATATAATATAAACACTTCAGGTGATTAATTGTTAATTAATTAATTAGTCGTAAAAGCATTACAAATGATGATTATCATTAACTCAAGACTCGATGTTGATTGACACATTGCTTTATTATAGATATAATAAATGTTTTTATTCATCATTTTAATAGAAGCGCAGATAATTAAAAAAACTTTGAAGTTACAACTCTAGATAATCATTATCCTTTTATCCTATTTTTTTATTACTCCATCCAAACCCAAAACTTTATTTTAGCTCCTTATTTATAGTATATTTAATTGAACATTTCTGATATACTTACACACCATTGTTGAATAAATAAAAAATACAGCTTTCATAGTGTAATACTCAAAAATAATAATAAATCTATTTAAAATAATTGTTATTCACTGGTACCTAGTTATTAGCATTTATATCAAACACTTTTTAATGATCGTAAGCGACAACTAGATAACAATTAGTTACACGCAGCGGCTGTGCCATACTGATTTGACAAATTCATAAGCTCAACTTTTATATATTCGAAAAATAAATGGTTGTGTATAAATAATCGTACGTATGTCTCTGTTAAATTATTAATTTTATTCTAATTTAATATTACCGAACAAAGATAAGATACTACCCATAAATGTGTGGCTTGGTAAATTATCTAATAATGAGTACAGGCGTCCCTCGTATAACGCAGAAGTTATGTTCCATAAAGATGCCGCGTTGTACAAATCCGCGTTATGCGAGGTAAGAAACTCATACAAAAAAAAGGGTTACGTTCCAAATCTAATAAATTATAAAAAAAACTTAACTGTCAAATTTCAGTTGAATTTGAATGGTTTTCAATGAACTTTTATGTGAGTTTGAATGATTTTCCATTAATTCGACTAATTGTCAACGCAGGTTATATAATAGAAAAATAAATTTATATTTTTTTATTTTAGATTTAGGTAGAGGTAACCATAGCTTCGCATAAAATATGTAAACTCTATTTTAAAGAATATTTTAAGTGAAAAAAATCAATATTAAGAAATTTCAAGACTGCGTTATACGAAACTACAACCGCGACTGTGCTATACCAGGCACATCCACAAGTACCGCGTTATACGAGGGGCGCCTGTATTTGTTTTATTTTTACAGGTTTTATTAAAAGTAAACGAATTTTTCCAATTAGGCAAATTAAGGGCGAAAGTAAATCTCCATAATAAGAAAAAATCCGTTATAAAAATGATATTACCTTATATGTAGTCAGTGGCGGATCCTCAAAAGATAAGGCATGCAATATACAATCCGTATTACTTAATTTGTAGTACTTAATAACACAATTAAATTTTGGCATTAAAATATTATATTGTTACCCTATGACGCAATATTCATAGAAAAAATTAATATTCATTACGTTATGTATATACATATATATGTATGTAATATGTTCCCACAAAGCAAGTAAAAAGCTCATCACAAGTCACAAATGCTGAATTTTTATTACATGCCTCAATTTCTTCATTGAAACACAGTGATAACACAAAAGCCATCCATCCAAAGAAGAGAGAACTTTTTCTACACTACAAACTACTAATATCATCCTAATCCCAGTATAAGAGAGTACGCGAGAATGAAATATAAAACAAAAACGTTTTCTCTTCAGAAAGACCTTGAGGCCTTTAGCATAACGAAAACCAAAATACTCAAAATATATCGCATGCCTTGGTCCGTATAAAATTGAACGTTGTTGTTGTATTGAATTAGAAATTTTGCATGCGTTTTTATTTGACGATTTTTAATCCTTTGTGAATATTACGTAAAAGTATTATTTTGATGCATTTCATCAATATGTATAGTACACGTATACATATGTACATTGTACATGGTATATGTGTATTAAATATTTGATATTAGTTTAATTAAAAATTATTCATCAGTCAGCTTTATGTATTCAAATCTAGTTAAATTAAATTAAACATGGGTTTAGCGACATTTTTCAAATAAGGGGAACGCATCCATTGCATTCAAGAAGACTACGCCACTGTATGTAGTTATAGTTTACATTCCTATAACATTATTTTTAGATTAAGTCTCAAGTGAAATAAATGTTTGATGAACTAATGGACATATTGGACTTTAAATGGACATCCTTAAGAAGCAAGCCCTTGAGCAGAACGAGTGACTTTCACTGACACGATATATACATATAACTGAATCAGGGTTTTTAAGAAGTAGTTTAAATCACTCTCTTCCAAGCTAATTTGTGAATTTCTATTCGTGAGCAATTCAATTTTTCATAAACATTCCAAATGTATTTCTGCTTTGATTTTCCTCCTTCTCTCTTGTTTATATAAATTAGTTTTAATTACCATCCCGTTTATAATATAATTTGGATTTAAAAAATTAGTGAAAGATGCTCATGCGTTTATTACTTAGATAATCTGCGTTCATTATCTAGATATCTAGAAGTATTGTTAATTAGAATTACCTAATTTTCGTTAACGTCCAAAAATCATAGTTTTGAAGCGACAAAAAAGTATTTTGATATTTAATTTTAATTAAATGTTTATCTCGATTTGAAATTTATCTACAATTTAATCATGTATTATTACTTATAATCAGGCTTTACTACTGATAAATTCGATTTGTCTTTGTGAAGATAGATTCAGGTATATGTTTGATGAAATTAATTTTTTTTGATAATAACTATATATGACATTTCTATCAATATAAAATCGGAGAAATTTCTTTAACAGTAGCTTCTAAACTTCTTTGCGCGGCTTAGATTTAACTTTAATCATTCATTGTACTAATTACGAAACAAACCTTTAGATGAGAAAAGGACGAACTTTACGTGCCTTATGTTTAAGATCCAACTAGGGTATATATGAAATATAATATAAAGTTTGATTTATCGAGCCTAGATGAAAAATTTGTATGAAAGAATAGAAAGAAAATTATTCTTGTTCGCTCGTAAACACGGTAATTTAACACATTGAGGACCGGTGACGAGTATACTTCGTCTTTATACATGCATCGAATTAGGTAAATATTAAAGTCCAAAATTGTGCAAGTTTTGTGCAACAGATTTTTGTCTGATTGCCCGAGTGATGACGATCGATTTTTTAACTTCTAATTCATTATATTATGATATCAAAGCAAGTTTAAATAAGTTCTAGGTGACCTTCAATAGATAAAGGGCATAATAATTTATGTATCACAGGTGATATGCTTATATCCCACCCAGATGCTCTTAAATTTTTTTTTTATTAATCATCCGTTTTAATTTGTCTTTTCCCATTAAATATAATTTTTTTAATCAAGTACAGAAATTCATGCAGTGTAGGGTTAAGCTACAATAAATTATTTTTTTTTTATTTCAGAACAATAGATTATGGTTTGGATAAAAGTGTGATAGGCAGTGGGTGCTTTAGATTCAGGGCAAAAAAGGCAGAGCCCCGCAAGTCATTTCTGTCTGTCACACAAATTTAATCTTAAATAATTATACATAATTTTATTTAAGAAAAACCGATAACAAACCCATTCACCCTAGTGAAAGCACCTACCCCTACCCATGTATGCATATAAAAAATGTTGCCCCAGACTCATGTATTGAATCAATGCCAATTCAACTGAAAATGTTAAATAAAACTGACAACACACACATAAAAACACTATCGGTTCATACAACCACTCGGGGCAATCCAATTTTTGCCCCAGAAGTAAATTTGTTATAAATATTGAATTTTATATAGTGCAGTAGGGTTAGATTTTAACGTCTTAAAACCTCGAAAAAACTGTTAGAAATCTGAGTTTTTATTTTCACTTTCATTTTTTAATATGTTCCTCTATCATTTGGTCAAAGTTCCATAAAAATCCCGTGGAAAAATGTGGAGAAAATTAAGGAAAACTTTTTTCTTTATTTACTACCACAATCAAATTTTTTTTTGTAAATTTTGCTGTTTTGATTTTCAAGCACTTTTTTCACTTCACACCGCCCTTCTTTTTTCATCTGGGACCTATATTAAATTATTCCGGAATAAACTTTAGACTTTACCTAACATTTCATTCACAGAATGTATTAAATTATTCCTATAAATAAAGATTTTGATGGCATGCACCAAATATGATTACACCAAAAAATGTATTTTCCTCCTATATATGGTATTTTGCATGAAGATTTGTAAACAAAAAACCAGTACTACGCCGATTATAATACACCCGTATGCGCACTTGTTTATTATTTACAAGTTTGTCCGTGTCTATTAAGTCTGTACAATAAATATTATTGAATAAATTGAATACTAATGATTAAAAACCCTAGAAATGACATAAAATAATTGCAGCGCCATAACAGTATTTTGTGGAACTTTTTAGTCTATGAATAAAATCTTCATTTTTTTATTCTCTATCATTTTCATCATATTCATTTTTTCCGTAATCTAAATACTTTTCGAGTAAATGATTAAAAACCATAGAAATTCAATAAAATCGATTGCAGCGCCATAACGGTAGGATGTACAACTTTTTGGTCTATGAATGAAATCTTCATTTTTGTATTCTCTATAATTGTTGTCATATCCATTCTTTCTGCATTTCGACTACCTTTCGAGTAAATAAATGGTTTATATCAAAATTAGGTGCACACTGTATCATTGCCCCCTCTATTTTTGGTCCGATTTGCTCCAAAAACAATAGAGATCTTACTCTAGGACTACATAATAAATTGCCAAAATTTCAGCTTTTTAGCTGGAGCCGTTTAGCCGGAATCTTGATCACGGACAGACAGACAGACGGACATTAATAATTAAAATATAAGTTATTTTAATGACCTAATTAATTCTTAATTTGTCTGAAGTGATTTTTAAAGAAAACGGGCGAAATTGGATACCATAAATTTTTTAATTAATTTTTTGAGCCCCACCTCTAGTGATAGGTTCAAGCCCAATTTCCCTAGCCTAAAATTCCAAAAAAATCTGCGACAATACAACGAACCTCTCGGTCGCTACAATTATAGTATGTGTAACTTACATTAAATATTTATTAAATCTAAATCTAAATCTCTATGTCGAATAAAATATCCTCCCACCATCCATCGATTAGCTTAAGTTTGTTGGCCAACACATAAAACAGATGTGTTACGTGAATCCTAAACCCGACCTCCGTCCTTAGAATAAGAAATTAAACAACCTACATATTAATAAATTTTATTTAAAATTAAACTATTAAGTGGTGTCCGGAGAGTCTCTCTGGTTCTCTTCACAAGCACGTCTCTTATCACTTTAACTTTAAACCTAAAATAAAGACAGAACTACCTATGAGTTTCAATAATTGAACTGGTAAATGAACTATACCTGTATTTGACATTTATAAAAAAAAAAAATTAAAAATTGACTTTTTATTTTGTTAATTATCGTATAAATAAATATTTATTTAGAGTAATGGCGTTATTGACCGACATTGAACGTGTGTATATTGCGGGAATCCCCTCAAAAAATGTTCTTATAATTTATTATATAACTATGTACTACAAATAACTAAATTCCGTGAATCACACACACATATTATCATATATTTTTGTTGTTAAATTATTTTCATTACAATAATATTCTGTGATGAGATGATGTAAAATTTGATAAAAATGTCTCTGTGCTTAGAAATTATGATTAATTAATTGTCCGGCATGCGTTTAAAATTTATTTTCATAGTATTGTTGATAATGATAAGTACCAAAATTATGGTATACACATACAATTTAGCGCTTAGGATACGTTCTTAGATGACAAAGCGCTAAATGAAATAGGGTTAAACAAGGTTTTTTTTCTTCCAAATATTGAAAAATGGGGAGTGTGTTAGGAGCGTCAAACCCATATGTATGATACATCAAATTCTTCGTCGGATACTCTACTACAAGTCCTATAAGTTTAATGCAAGATTTTTCCTAACCCTGAACAAATATTCAAAAAATCCTAAAAAGGGATTTTTCCCCATGCATATTACCTGGACAACATCAGGTCTTCATAGGCATCATTTAGAATAAAAATTTTGAAAAACCAAAAAAGACGTAGAGAAGAATGGGGTAAGATGGTTTTTTTGCTTTTGAAATTCTCAAAAACACTTTTCTTCATATTCAATGGTGTTGTCGTCGGTATTAGATTTGTGGAATTCAAAATGTCAATCTTAAACGTAAAGTGTGTTTAATTGCAACAATATAAGGAAATAAAAGAGAAAAACCAAGTAATTTTTAAGAAACTATTTTTTTTATATAAACCGACCACAAAATGTAGAAACATCAGTGCAACGCGGGTTCCCCCAAAAACCTTAAGTCAAAAATTTCGTTAAATTATTTCAATGCGTTTTTGAGTTATTGTTTTTCCGAGCGAGCGATTCATTGACTACAATCTTTTCTTCTTAGTTTTGCATAATATATGTACATGAAAAAAACTTGGCACTAAGACTTCTCATTATATTTCATATTACAGTAGGAAGTAAAAAATTATTATGTTTTAATTAAAAAATGTATATTGCGAGTCAAATTTTTAAACAAATATTTCAAAAATATATTATTTTATAAAAATCTTTAAAAAACGTTCCGCTATGTCCATATGCAGAATTTAAAAAATCTCAGAAATGTTTAATTCAAAAACTAAAGACACACACATCAACATTAATTTGCGTTGAGTTTCAATTCGTTATTAATAATTTAATGTTTTACAAAGAAAAGTAAAATAGAAAAAAAACTGTACACATTAATAAAAAATAAATAAGAAAATCGGGCTTGTTTGTTTTTTTTTTGTATGCAATTAAATAAAAAATATAAAATTAAATTTGTTTTATGAATGTTTTTTTTTATATTATTATTTTATATTTAAATATCGAATAAAAACAAGAACTACCAGGTCAAAGTAAACTGCATCGCGATAACCAACTATCAGCTTTTCTCGTTGGTTCGATGGCTCGTAGTTGATGACCACCTTTAGGCGGATTATTTGCCTCCTGTTGAACGAATACGATTTAGAAAACCATAAAAAAAAATATATATATTAACAGAGATAAAATTTACCAATCGTTTTTCCATTTTAGCTTTAATATCACTAGCAAGAGTAAAAAAGGCCTCATCAACGTTAATACTTGCCTTCGCCGATGTTTCCATAAATTTTATTCCATATTCAACAGCCAATTGTTCACCTCGTTCTTTCGTTACCTAAAAAGGTAATTTTTCGTTTTGTATGTATAAAAATGGTATATAAAATTAATGGTAATTCAAAAAAAAAAGTTTTATTAGCCTTGAAAGCGATTTTTTTACATCTTATCCTAAAGCAGTGTACAAAGCACTCAGCAATAGCTAATGATACCAACTATTGGTGGGCAAAAATCAGTTTGAGATCGCTCAAAAAATGGATTTATTTTTTGGGTATGCAATAAATGTAAAAATAAGGGGGACATTTCTTATACAGGGTGCGGCAAACCCAACCTTAGAATTTAAAAAAATAATAACTCTTTTTCTTTTTGTAGATATATCATGGGAGTTTTGTAACCATTGAACGTTATACGACGGCTAAAAAAACTAAAATTGTTTCTTTAGTTTTGACCAATAGTCATTTTATTGTAAGAACTCAAAGATCCCCAGATTTGTCTGCTTCTGATTATTTTCTTTGGGGGTATTTACAAGAAAAAAATTATGTTAATAAACCACATAATTTTGAACAGCTCTAAGCCAATATTCGGCATGAAATTAGGCAAATTACACAAGAAACTCTAACAACAGTTATGGCTGATATCCTTTTGCATGAAAAATTCGGTCTTTTGTCTTTTCAATTGTCTATTTATCTCATATAACTCAAGTTATTAAGAAAAAAAATTGTAATGCTATGTAAGGCTATTTTTTCGCACCCTGTACATTGAACATCGTACATGCACCATAATTTGTAATTTGGTTATTATAACAATGGAATGACAGTATGATAAATTTAGAAAAATTAGAAAAAAATCATTTAACCCCCAGAGTAGAAACTAGATCTTAAATTTTTATTATAAGCGCCCCGATAAAAAAATGATTTCAATCTCGCGCCCCCTAAAAAAATGAGTACATTCAATGATTAATGATTTGATCTATAAATAGAAACTTTATCGTTCTACAAAAGCATTAAATAAATAAGAGAGAAGAGAGAATTTAGTTGCTTCATAGGAAATTTCGATAATGTTAATCAGATTAATTATCGTCTATATATGTTGATGATATAATGAGATGGATGTCGAATTGTGGCTCAATCGTCGTCAGGGATATTCTCGAATTATGCTCAACAGTAGACAAACGTGTTCAGTATTTTGATTTTAAATATGTTAATGAGATAAATACAGCTTCACATCAACAAATTGAAGCAAATGGTAATAATGCAAGTTTATTCATACTTGACAGCACTAAGAGACATCCAAAATTCACAAAAACTTTTGTTTTTAAATTCGATCGCTAGATGACTGTCACTCGATAATGAAAGATATTCTTTCACAGCGAACAATAAAAAATAATCTTGAGTAGTATGAATAATAAAAAGTGATCCTTGTGATATTATATTCGAATTGCATATTATTTTTAACCATTTTTTTAAGAACCCTTCATCTAGATCGATCAAGATGGAACAGCTATTTCAACACTAGAAAGACGAAAACGGTCAAATTATTTCGAATTTTGATGTTTAATGTTGAATATCTGAAATTTTGTTATTTTTCCTAATTTTTGGAAAATTTTGATAATCTGGTTTTTATATCTAGAAATTTGTTTCATTTAATAACATTTTTGTACATTTTACTTTGTTTCCCCTTTTATTTCCATTTGTTTTACATTTAATATTTTTATTAGAGTATGCCCTAATTACCCCCACACGCAACCCTTTATTTGAATGAAAAAACATTAATTTTTTCACAAACTAAAATGCGGTCTTTCTAGTAATGACAATAACAGATATTTTGTGCGCTAAATTCAAAAATAAGCGGATGGGAATTAAAAAAAAAAATTAATTAGCATCCAAATCGAAACTAAATCAGTATTGGAATCTGAAAATCAGTATAGTTGGTATCATTAACCATAGTCATATCAAACATATCTGTTAACAAGCATTTTTGTTTCAATTTAAATTTTATCTTATATCCTGCTGACCCTTCGAATATAGAAAATAAGGAACAGTATATCGTCCTGTCTCTAGCAATACCGTCTATCTAACATTTTTTAAATTTTTCAGGAAAGACATATAAAACACTTTTCCATAAGAACTATAATGATATCTGTACAAATACGGATTTAAAAA
>JANSTT010020066.1:0-48528 GCA_026745375.1 Platyura marginata | reverse complement strand
ATTCCTTAAGAACCTTAAACGAACTAGGAGGAGACATTTATACTCGGTAGATGAACAAAGAAGGAACGAATAATATTGGTCCATTGTAATATTGGTACGGTATTATGAGAAAGAAACAAGCTAGACATTGAGGCGCGGCCGGTCTTTTCCAAAAGGCCTGGGTATTGTTTGTATTGTTGGAAAACATGTATAGCCAAATTGTGTCAATAATTTATAATGGATTATATTTACACCTTTTTGAATGTTGCAGGTGCATGGTTTGGCTTTTGAAATCAGAAAGGAGAAGAAGAAAAAAAAAATAACCAACTGAATAAGCAACTTTAGAGAATGGATATATCTCTTAAAAAAACCACATCTTTAAATTTATTACATTGTACGAGTTCTTATAAATAAAAAATGTGTGTTTTGTTGTTGGAGTTTCAGAATAATTTATGTGGAAGAGAAAATTATATTTTCAGGTGAAATTAATTGGTTGGTTAAGAAATATATAAATTTTGGGTAATTTTCTTTTGTCACTGAACCGGATAATTAATACTTAGTTTAGAGATAAATAGAAAAAAAACCGTAAACGGATCTGTACCCTGCGGTACTCTTAAAAAAAATAACAATTTAATGTTAAGCAAATATGTGATAATCAGTGGTGAACGATGACATTTCGTAGAATAGACATTGTGTGGAAGCAAGGCACCAACTATTTTGTAACTGGGTAAATATTGTATCGTTTGTCTATAAGACTATACGCCCCTGCTAAAAAAATGATATCGTATCAATTTATTCGTAATGAGAATGCTTGAAAATTAAAAAAAATCTATCCATCCGGAATAAGGAAGAATTTCGTTACAAAGAATTTTGCTCTAAAATCTAACGAAAAAAAAGTTACTTTATGAAGTGAACGCACCCCTTTAATTGGGTTAATTAAATTTAATAATATAATTTGATCAAAGATACTTACAGTTGGTTCTGTTCGGCTAGCTGATGATGTTATTCCAAATGGCAGCAAAAACGACACAAGATAAAGTGATAGCAGCATTGTCTCATCAAGTATTGATTATTATTAAGCCACTAAAACAAAATTAATCTACGAAATCGTCCACTTCTATGAACAAAATTTTCAAAAAAAAACCACGCGCACTTTTTTTTCTTAGTTATTCAGTCCGTTCAGTTCAATTTTCTTCTTAGCAACATACTAAGAAGTTTATAGTTCAGCGAATTTTTTTTGTTTTTTTTTTGTTTAAGCACACAAATATCCATCCACTCTCGGCATGTATATATAGTGTGTATGGTTACTTAAAACAAGATTTTTCGTCTTATCCTCTTGCAGGTTATGATTTATTTAGTTTATATGCTCTTTCAAGACCAAGGTGTTCACTGTTATTTTTAACACGAATGAAAAACAAGTTTATTTTGTATTAGAACGTACACAAAGTTATTTTAGAGATATGGTGATCAAAAAAATGCATTGATTTATTTTAATGGCAAGCGTGAGTATTTTTATAGGTTCTCATTAAAAAAGAAAAAAAAAATTAAAAAAATTACTTTATAATTATAACCGGGGATGGAAGTCGGTACAAAACGTTTCGTAATCATTAACTTTATAGTAAATAGCCATTAAATTGTTCTTGTAAAGCCATAATAGCCATTGGGCATTGGTGTACTACAACTACAACAACAAATATTAGTCATTGTTTCGATAAGAATTTACAAGGAAATAAACCAAACTAACGTAGTGTGTTAAGGGGTTGTTTTCTTTTTTTGACAATTCTCAAATCAACCCCTTTCTTAACTTTTTTTTTGCTCGAAAAGAGGACAAATCTAGAACCCGAAGTTACAACGGGAGGGCTCATTGTTGCACAGACCACTCCCCACTATGCCTTTTAGAGGCAGTCCACAATTAAATTTTTCACCCTATAGATAGTCGAATGTTATATATCGACTCTATGTATAGTTCGTACGAAAACCCTCTCCCCTATTGTTACCGAATAATAATTATACTTAAATTTACTGATGGCATTTTGATAAGCCGATAAATCTACCATTTTTCCGCATTATAAAATAAGCAGGGGCTGTTATAAAGGCACTTTGCACTATGGACCAATACAATGCCAGCACAATGATTTTCGTAGTGTAGCAGGATCTTTGTTAGAAGAATTTAAAGTCTGCCCAAAAGAGAAATAGACCTATCTAGGTGGCGGTTATTCTGTAGACCAAAAGCTCTAAATGTCGGATCATATTCCATCCAAAGATAAGTGTCAGACTTATGGTTCATAGTTTTTGAGTACAGCACTGAATTTAATTGCTTTATAAAATCGACCGAATCTCTTAGCATCAGATAAATAGATCACATGCTCTCCAAAGGTATACACAAAAAATGCTGAAATCAAGAGAAATGAAATTATTTTTATTATATTTTTTGGAAAGGAATAAACTGGGTGCGCATGCGCACGTCACTGAAACATTGACAATATTTTAACGAAACAATATGTATGCTGAATGGCATACCAAAAAAAATAAAAAATAAAAAAACTACAAAAACGATGATTAAAATAAATAAATAATTTGTTGTATATACATAAAATTAAAGTTGAACTTTGCATAGTTTAACTTTATCTCTCTGGGTTGCAGAATAAGAAGTATAAGAAGATGAAAGAAAAAACCCATAGAACCAGAATTCATCGAACTTATATAAGATCAGCGTGAATCGTACATTCAATAAATCTCTGTATGTAATCGCAACACAAAAAAAAATGTCTTCGATAAAAGAATGGATCCATAGAGAAGAGATGGCTAATTTTTGGCTATAAGAAATTTGTTTACACCATGCTGTGACGTACGGTGAATTTTTCATTTTTGCATTATTACAAATTATTATTATACCCCAGGTGCTATACGTTTGACGAAGAAATTGATCTCTGGCCAAATTTATTGTTATCTTTACATTGTACGGGGGGAGGAGGGGGAATAATAGATGATATTGTGTAATCATATAACTGAATATGGAAGAGATGGAGCTGCTGATGTGTGTGATATACTAAGTATCTACTAATCAAAAGAGTTGAATGATCTGTATTTTGACTATTACAGCACGTGTTATAGATATTTGATGACCAGTGGCATGCATTGAGGTTCTGGTCATTCACAGAAATAAAGAGAGAGTGCCAACTGATCGCTCTACTGTTATGGCAGGTAAACGGACAAAATTCCCCATGACAATTTTTTATAAGACTGACTAAATCCTCCCGAAGAAAATTTCCCCTGACTGAATTCTCTTTCTCCAGAAAGAATTTTGTCCGGGGGGGGATTTTATCCGCTTTAAAAAAATTATCAGAGGGGATTTCGTCCAGGGGAACCGTTATAAGAGAGCCGATGTCCGATGGCATTTTATTTTTGTTATGTTCATTTTTCTCTACTCTGAAAATATATCAACCAAATAATAAAACATCCTAGATATTATTTATTATATTATCGGGTATGGGACAAATTTCCGCCGACACAAGTAGTAATTTTCTATTTGTATATAATTCGGACTAAGAACCGATTATATTCTGTTTAAATGAACAGAAAAAAATCCAACCAAATCATAATTTTTATGTTCCAATAAAAACCGCCACCTCCCCCCTCTCATTTTTCCCACTATACATAATATTCGATTCGACACTGGTTTAAATCAACTATAAGTATCATGTATTTAATAAGATTATACTCTGGCTAATAAATACACTAAAGAGAATAAATTGACAAGACACTTGTACCTATTATGTGATGCGATGTGACATGAAATAAACCGACTAAATGGCGTGTAAGTTAACACTTCTCTATTACTTATGTTATGATATAGTAATTAATTTTAAGCGCGGTAATTATTTTTACCTCTCTTTATTTAAATATATAGTGTACATGTATATGTAATTAAAATCTATTAATATATGATATATATATATACATATATATATATGCAAATTAAGAGTATCCTGTTATTAAATACATATCTCTACAACTTGATTTTTTAATTAACTATTAGATATAGAAATAAAAAAAAGACTCAAGTTAAATTATTACAATAATTCTTATTGCTTCCACACACTAAATTACTATATAATAAGTGGTTTTCAAATTTTTGACAATTTCTTCACATTTTGTGGCCATTTTGTAAAAGATTTAAAAAAAAATTAAAATTGCGCGTAGAGCTATAGAGACAACTTGACAATATCAGTGCGCCTGCGCATCCACCCTTCAACCCGCTCCCATACAAATGTTTAGTGAAAAACGTCTTTTCCCACACTAAATAACAAATTTTTTATTTTACCCTCCCCCGTCTATATAAAATGACCATTTTCTCACAATTCTAATAAGTGTGGAAGCTTCGTTTCTTTTCACTTAGCAGCCATTTTTTTTTTTTTTTTTTTTGTAATTCTATAAAAACTAGTCAAGGTTCAAGTGTATCTCTGTGGATGGTGTAGTTTTTCTGTATCAAAATACCACCTCTCCTGTCTCCTCATACACCGATATCAAATGTATTGAGACAAACAATTTTCTATCCATCTTCTCGTGTGAACAGATTTTATGGCGTCGTTATGTCTGCCTCTTGTTCAGCCCCTGCATTATTGGAACAAACCACACATATGATCCCATATGTTTTATTTTATTGAGTAAGGTTGTATTTTGGAAGATTGAAAATTGTTGTTGTTTTTTTTTTGAAGAAGAAGAGGAATTTTTTTTTCTCGGCCTCACAATAATGATTGGTATCCCATGGATTTGATATATGATTTTTAGCTTTTTCTTTTCTTTTTTTTTGTTTTGTTTCTTTTTGGTTATTTTTTCATCATTCGAGAAGATTGTCGGCCTCTTGTTATGGATGCGAAATCTTGAAATCGTATTTTTTTTTCTCTCTTACTATACACGTATACAGCCATCAGGTACGATTAGAAGAACATATATATATATATATATATATATATATATATTATTTTTAGTCTGCTACAAGATGCGCCGTATAGTCTGTCGGTTAAGAGGATACACGCAAACTCAATAATAATGTGATCGTTTTCGTTTTGTTCGTTCAAAGGGCCCCTCTTCGTTTATATTTCCATTATAAAAATGTATTGGAATTCAGTAGAGAATTTCGCATTCAGATTATGTAGATTTAATATAAAAAAAAATAAAAAAATATTGTTGGTTCTTTATTTTTCAAAAAAAAAAAATCGTTTATTTTAATCCCTTGCGCATATTTTTCATATAAATTTAATTGAGCAAATCTTTAAAACCGGTTGTTAGTTTTTAGCTTTATTTATTATTATTTTTTTTTTATTAACAAATACCTACAATACACCTATAAAAGGTAGCTGGATGGAGGTGAGAGAGCCTTATATAATATAAAAAACTAGTCAATTGAACGAGATATAAAATAAAGTTATTAAAGAGTAATTTTTGTAAAACGATTTTGTTAAGATAAAATGAAAAAACAGAACAAAACAAAACAAAAAATAACAAGAAGAACAATCTTTGGTGATAAATAAGAAAATAATTGGTGTGGTGGACAAATATGTAAGGTAGGTATACACAGTAAGCCCTGTCCGTATTTGCAATAATTTTAAAATATTAATCTTATTCTGTGTACCCATCTTCTATTGCTTTTACCATAAATATAGTATCATGATAAATTGAATCAACGTACTAAAGGATAAAGGACTCTATTATTTTAATCGCTAAAAAGGTTTTTTATTATCCAGTACCCTTTGGCCCCCCCAAAAATTCACATTACCCCTGGAACAAATTCGTGCAATATCAATAACACCGATTTGGCACTAAAACGACATAATCCGAATTGAAGCAGAGCCAAACACGAATATCCTTGATAGATGGAAAGGAGCCAGATAGCGTACTTTTTCTGAGACATCATTTGGTTCGTTTCTATTATGATTCGCGCGGACTTCGTCAATTGATCTACATATATGTGGATGTTCTTTGACGAAATTGATATATTATTCATCATGTACCACATCAATGATGCGTTTTGGGCATTTCAAGAAGAGCGAGATTTTTGTTGAATCCGGTGGACTCGGATTAGAATGGATTTCAGAAGAATAAAAAAAAGAGACAAATTTCAATAAAATTATGAAACCCCAACGCCAGCCCTGACATTATTCACATAATATTCAATTCAATGACCAGTAAAAATCGGCTCTAACTATGCCAATCATTTTGTTTACAACAAATGCATAGCCACTATGGTCAGTGTACATTTTCGTTATAAATAAAATATTTTTACTAATTTTAATAAACACAGCAATAACAACAAAAAAAACAAAAAGAAAGAAAATGCAAGAAATTAAAAAAAATTAAGAAAAAAAATTTAAATAAAAAAAATTCATTATCAAAAAAAGTAATCAAAACATTATTTTATCACACACCAACCACACACATGTTTGATTTCTATTAAATGTAAACTAAAAAAAAAAATGTTGTGAAATTTAACACTTTCGTTATCTCACTGTGAATTTTGCCAATCTCAAAAAGAATAGAAAAAATAAATAATAAAATTCCTTTAATTAAAATTATTTAACAAAAAAAAACCAACCACAAACTGTAACATTAAATCAAATGTGGGAGAAAATCTTTTCACTATCAATGAAAACTTGTAAGAACCATCGACAACGAAATCCCAACACTAACTAAAAAACTGACCCACAATATCCATAGCCATACAGACAACAACTAAGTGATTGCCGCCGCCGCGCTGCTGCTGCCGTCAATTCGGGCCCCGTTAGTGTTTTACCGATAAAATCATACAAGCGAGCGGGATTGGTTAAGCTCTATATGGTGCAAGATACTGGAGGAGATATACTTTTTCCAATCTCAGATTATTTTGAAAGAGAAATGTTTCTGGTTAACTGGTCCTGATATGCGCTGTGCAGTGCACACACCGAATCTTTTCTTTCTCCCCCCCCCCCCACCACCATCTCGTTGGTATCTCTGAGTTCATATTTTGTCTGTGCCTTACTCTCTTTTGGCATATTTTGAAGAATTTTTTTTTTTTTAATTAAAAATATACTCGCACATCGTCGGGTCCAATAATAATTGACTTTAATAAGTGTCTTGTGCATTAAAACAACATCTTAATCGGCTTAATTTGATAATGATATTGAATAAAATTTTGTATTTATATAGCTAGTGATTAAGTATGTATATTAAGCTAGATGCTCAGTATATACTTAAAGTAAGTACATTGGATGTATGTAGTGCTGGTTTGAATGCTGGATGGGACTATGAAATATTTGACAATGGATAGAAAATGTTGCGTTGAATTTGTTTACTGCGGTAACAATTACAAATGGCATTGAGAACGAGTTAGGCAAACGGAATTGATTAAAATTGTGTTATCGGTCGATTGAGATGAATACCTTTTGGTTTTCGAATAGCACACCTACTTATTTTTCATGTGATATTTCTATATTGAAACGAAACGCTACTGCGAAAAAATACCGTATAAAGGAACCAAAGAGCGGAAATAATAAAATGTTATGAAATGTAATAGCCTACTTTTTCACCAAAATTCCCACACAAAATTACACTTTCTATATTTCAGCTTTAATTTGGGACAAAACTCTACTGTGAAAAAATACCGTATCCCTTATACCAAAGAACGGAAATAAAAAAATACACAAAATCAACGTTTCGGTAATTTCCGCTTTAGTACGCTGACAAAACGCCACTGTCAAAGTTTACAATGTAAAGCCGCACAACAAGAAGCGAAATTTAAAAAAAACTCTTACAGACTAAGACAAATAGTCCGTCCACAGAATTGAGCGAATTTAGAATTTCCTAGTTCGAATAGGAACTGTCACAACTTTATAAATGTGGATTGAAATCAGGAATCTGGCTATCATTTAAATGAAATCCAAATAAGTTCCACATGGGAACAAATTCAAATAATTTAAATTTTATAATTGAAAAACAATCTTTTGAGCAAAAATAAATCAATTCCACTTCTGACATCAATAATTTTCTACATATACACTATTCCACCATTTTGAAAAAAAATTGTCAGTACTGAGAACATCATTTATTTATAAAAAAAAATCTTAATTGACACAGCGAACAATTATTATTAATTCATATGTGGATTTGGAGAGCCTACAACATCAATAATATTTTCAGCTGGCTTAGTATCGTCCGGGGGTGTTATAAGCGATGCGGGTATATTGAGGGTCTAGAAAAAATATATTTAATTTAGTTGCCTTTTGGGGGGGAGGCTCATTTATCATTTCATTTACTTTGCCAGGACATAGTGCCTCGTATTGATGTTTAAGACTTTCCAATTCAAAGTTACAGGTGGCCAGTGCTGTTCGAAGTTCACACAACAGTACCATGTCCGAACGTAACTCATTGAATGATACGCAAATTTCTTCGACAGGCGGTGGTGCCGGATCTGTCATATATAAGGGTTAGACATTGTTTTAATGTGATTGGAAAGGAACTTTTTGTCTAAGAACTTACCGACTTTATATTCGATTAATGCCTGTTCCAATGCTTTGGCTTTCTTTTGACCGACATTTGCGGGTAATTTCATTTTTTGTGATCTCAACGAAACTCCCGTTCCCCTTAAATCATTAAATTTAATTCCAGCACTTTCGACCGCCTAAAATTAAGAACAAATCCTAGAAATTAAGGTGACGATACTCTAAATCTCACAGCAATTACATTAACAACAGAATCCACCCGTGATGGACGTATGTAGTTCGGTGCCTTCTTTTTGTTCAACTTTTTGTCATGTTTCCGAGCGGTTGTTGTATTCTGAGCAGCCTCTCCTTGCTTTAAACATTTTTTTTTATTTATCTTATTTACACAGACATCTTTGAGCTTAGTGCTCCTGGGAACATACCTGATCTGCTTGCGATATAAGCTTTTGTAAATCCTGTGTCTTACGGTCACGTTCCTTTTTTCGTGCTTCAATTTTTTTTAATTCATTTATTAACATTTGCTCTTCCTCAATTTGTTTTGGTGTACGATCGAACAGTTTCCGTAGCTGTTCCTTACGTTTTCGTTCATGTTCCGCATCGAACACGTAGACTTTTTTCTCGCCAGCTATACCTTTGACCTGGAATCGTTGCCGATTTTATAGTGTGTAATTTGGGTCGAATTTCATACAGTGGTGGCTCGTGAGAATTATTGAACCCATTATTATTCTTAATACTAAAGATACGATTTTGAAACTTTGCATTTTTATATTATTTTAAATTTCCAGCATTTTTTATCAAATAAAATTTTTGTAAAAAGTTAACTCCTTAAGGTCCATTCAAAACAATTAGTATTAAAAAAGTTCAAAATTGTGTCACTTTTTAAAAAACCGCCAAAATAACGGTCAAGATGACGTAAATAATCAATAATTATCAGGATCCGCCACTGCTTTTCAACAAATAATTGTTTCAAAAAAAAAAATGCCAAAACTTATACAAGTTAAAAAATACTTACCATCTTCCTCAGACTTGCGGTTAACTCAAAAAAAATATCACAAATAAATAAATAATAAATATGGAAATATCGCATAAAACGAAATAGCATGAATACTTTAACAAATCGGCACTGCATGCAAAAATATAACAATCTGTAATCCAGATTTTTCAAATAAAACTCAAATCCAATTAGAACCGTAATAAATTAACCACCCAAAGGACTCGCCATAGGCAAGTGGTCATGTTAATGAGGCAATATATCTCTAGTATTTAGTAGCATAGTTTTAAATAATAAAAATGTGTGCAAGACTTTTAAACTTGTACTAATGTAATAGTTTTAATTTCCACTTACCTTACTAAGCACTCCAACCACCTCGTAGTAACGCTCTTTCAAGTCTTCCACCGTTTTATTGCCATAATTAACACGATCCCAGCGATCGGCCATCACAACAAATCGCAAATCAAATCGATTGGCCAATTCAAACAAATGATCCGTTTGGGCTTTGGACCATTTTGCATTTGTTGACTTCAAATGGATATTATACTCATTGGCTGTGTAGCTGATGATGTTCAGTTGTTTGTTGAATTTGGCAAATGGATACTCTTTCGGTTCATCGGTGACCCGACGCCAATGATGAAAGGCTGCCGAATCGGTACGGGCCGGATTAACAAATGGAGTCCATTCCCATTTTCGGACTTTTTTCATGCCAAGCCGAGCTTTGATCTGTTTATAGCCGGATCCTGATTTTCGAAAGAGAATTTTCGTTTAACAAAAGAATAGTAGAAATAGGCAAAATTACCGGTGTCGGTTGGTAGTAGGGGTGGTGCATCTTTATTGTCATTGTACAGAAGGGCAAATACTTCGCGATGCATGCCCTCCGGCCGTTTTGCTGCCTTTGCTTTGCTAAAATTGATTCCATTCGACAATTAATAATAGAGGTGTAAAGATTAAAATTACTTTTCATAAATAACTCTTCGTTTATTATTCAAAACCGTATCTTTGGTTAGTTCTGGAGTGGATGGTTGCTCCAAATCCAAAATGTCCCTAACGTCTGCAGACATTTTGATCTCTGGCCGGTTTTGTTGCAAATTATAAAATCTCTTTGTGGTTTATCGTCCCGTTTACTTTGATTGCACTTAATAAAACACTATTTTCTTCAAGAAAACACAATAAATAAATAATTTTTAACAATTTTTAGAGGAACATTGTTGAAATACTTTGACATTTCTTTGTGGACGCGTACTAGATCGAGTTATAATAATACAAAACGTAAATTATCGCCATTTTGAAGAAGTACTTTTAATGATCACTCTATAATTTTTTTCGATTATTTAGTAATGTTACAGACTTTAAAACGTTAATTTAAAAAAAATTAATTTAATTTTGGTAATTTTTTTTTAAATTTATTATATTTTACGAAATATTTAACAAATGTACATGAAAATAAAATAAAATAAAATTTTATAACACGAAAATTCTATTAATAGTGACAAACATTATTATTTGTAACCTACGAATTGTGTTTTTTTTTGTTTTATTTTAGTAATTTTGGTAAAGGATGCAGTTTGTGGGGACTCAAAGAATTACTTCAGCAAAAAAACATTATGACAAATACGATTTTTCGAGACAAATGTACAAATTTTCCTTCTCTCTTTTTGTTGGATTGCCGTATATCCAATTTCATCGTCAATTGGTGTGGCCCTTGGTTATTTTAATGCAACGAGAGGATGCACCGAGGGTTGCCACAAAATTTTATTTGTATGTAGTTTAAAAAATGCATTTTTTGTCAAATTCTGAGCGTGTTAAGCTAGATATGAATTTTTGACAGCAGACTTCTAATGTCCGTAGGACGGCTGGCATTGAAAATGAACCAAAAGCCATCCTCCCCTTTTACCCCTCCCATACAATTTTTTTTGTAAAAAACAAGTTTTTTCGCGTTTCCAAGCAAAATTTCGAAAAAACTATATATACAAAAAAGCTTTAATTTTTAATTTAGCATTAGATCAATGTCCATTTCGTAGGATATACTGGGATCGATGTCCCGCATCTCCAGAAATATACATATCTGGAAAAAGCAGCTTATTATTTAAAAAAAAAACTAAAATTCAAATTAGTTCTTAACACGACGAGAGTAGAAATACCGCAAAGAATCTACAGAATAGAGATGTAGAGAGAAAACAGTCTTCACGACCATAAAAATTTCTATTAAATAATCATCATCCGACTCAAGAGAAAGAATAGGAAAGGACGATTGAAATCACTTTCTATCCTCTCCTAAGATGTGTGTAAGTTAAAAATTATTTTTACTAAATAATGCTGGACCATTCTTTGAGGTAGTACTGCATTTATACAATTTCACTAATTTTCTTAAGTATAAACGATATACGGTGCACAATTATCATTTGATGACTCTCAGCATAGGCTAAAGAAGAAAAAAAAAACAATTAAAATTAAACAAATCAACCTAGATCGAAGAGGTTCCTGTCATTTTCCAGAATAAAATGTCCCGATGCTTTTAAAATTCAAAAGAATTTAGCTCGTGTTCAGGAAAATGACATAAAACTCATCCACCGGATACTTACAAGAATAAATACTCTTTTCGGCATCCATCTATTGACTAAATTTTGTAATTCCAAATTTTGTTCATCGTCACCTTGTTCATCGTCGGGCGTATTATACTTAATTTCGAATTCCGGAAGATCTTGCCATCCAGCTTTAAGCGGATATAAATTGAACGACAAATTGTACGATGAATTTGAATAGATCGAAATATTTAGCTGTGGGAACACAAAAAAAAAAATTAAAAAACTAATTTTTAAAAATACAAAAAAACAATTTTTACCTGTGTATTGCCAGCAAAAATAAAATTCTCTGACGTCTTTAAACAGGTTTTTAATCGTAAAACTGTTCGGGATGGATTGGTAAGCGTAATCTTTAATGTCATTGGAACTTTAACATACATCTTATCATCTAAGTAACAATAAATATTAAGTGGAGGTTCAACAATTTCTGACCAAACGAGAGAGAGAAAGAGAAACATAAATAATTATTAATACCCCCGATTACAATATACGAAAAAAATTATTTTACCAATTCCAGCGATTATAAATTTCGATTCATTTCTGTCATTACATCCGGTCCGACGCCAATGCACACAGTACACACCAAAATCGGGCAACGATCCAACCGAATCGATCAATGAGTTTTCTTTGAGAAAACCCTTACAGTGATCGGTCAGATAAAATGAATCCAATGCTTTATTGTAAACATTTTTCACAATTATACTACTTCCAGCAATCTCCCCACCACCACCCGTACTACTACTACTACTATTGACACTCTCATGATAACTGCTACTCAGTCCATCGGATGATTTATTCTTGATTTTACTTTCCTCGGTGAATGATCGATTTAAATTCGTCATTTGACTGCTAAGCAAATTTGTACTCGTACTGCCAACTATTGTCGAATTAATTGGAATTTTCGACAATAGATTCGATTTGAATTTATCTTCCTTTTTATTGATCGTCGCCGCCAGATGATGAGTATTTGCATGATCGACATGTTTTTCGGTTAATTTTTTACGATTAAATAGAACCGACTGTTGTTGACCGTTGTTGGCATTGACGATCATGTCATTTCGTTTTAACCATTGACATGTCGTATGGTGAGCTCGCAGAATTTTCGTATAACGAATTTTCTCCCCTTTCACATATGGCATATTGGATTTTTTTCGTTGTTTACTGTATGGTTTGTTGCTTATATTGTGATCCTGAAAGAGACAATTATGATGGACTTGAGAATTAATTAGAAAATGGCGCTCAAAATCTACTTTCTAAAAATTTATTTGTGCTGCGATTTTGTTTAATTTATCGATAACTTATTGCGACTATTTTGACATAAACCAATTACCGATTCGATTTATTCCAATAACTTTTAAGCCTAGTATTACATTATGTTAAATCTATATTGTATTAAGGCTGTGATACCTGGAAGTACTCCACACTCCTTAAATCCCCCACACAAATATTTATAAAAAAAATGTCTATGACGAATATTGAATATATTGGTGGCCTATGCGATCTGGCCAATGAAGAACGTTGGAAACGAACGAAACAAAACAGCACTACTGATAAAATTAAGAAACGAAAATGGAGCTGGATAGGACATACTCTCCGTCAGCCAAACACTTGCATATCAAAGGGCATGCTCATTGCTTAAACCGAGAGGTTATTTCATGTATTCTCGTTTTACACGGATTTGTCGTAGAACGTATCTACCGTGTAAATCGGGCGATTGCTGTATATTTAATAGCCACCTAAAATATGGACAATATAAATTGCCAATAAATTAAAAATACCGGTTGGTTTGTGCGCTTACTCAACTGTTTTTCAGTCAAACGGTAAAAAAAGCTCTTGTGTGTGTTTTGTATATAAATAATCGTAATAGCGCTTTTACGATAAAGATCTCTCGATAAAACATTCACAAAATCGCAGCACTGAATATTTTCAAAATGGCCGATTAAACAAAAACAACAACAAATACACTTACACATATCAAAAACATATCCAATATATCAATACTGCAGGTAGCCTTAACATCAATACACACACGAAATAGAAAATCCTCATTTCGAAATGCCTTCGATAGCGGTTCTCTGTTCAGTGCATAGAATCGTGCCTGAAAATCAAATTCCTCAACACATGGAATGACAATCACCTCCTCCTTGACCTTTCGTACGGCCTTTTCGGTATACTCAATGTTCATGCTGTGATTTTTGATTTGATTGACTTTATCGACGGGTCGATGGGACGGTGACTCAACGATAACATTACGTTCGACATTTTTCGATACACTATCCATTTGTACGTTGTCCATTTGATACCAGATTTTCTGCAACAATTGTATATTACCCTCAACGAGACTGATCACATAGAATAGAACGGTTGTGGCCGATTGCATTTGTAAATCACCCAAATCAATGTCAATTTGGGATAGTAATTTTTGGCGTGATTTTGTTAGATCGGTTGTGATGAAAACTATGGACAGACAAATGAAATGTGAAAATCAATCCAAAAAATGTGACGCCACATTTACCTTTATTACGTTGATTCGTCGGCACTGCTATACTAATGCCGACATTTTGTAAGGACACATTGAATGCATTGCTGATAATGCATTCAGCCTTGAAGTATTCATTCACTAGCATCGGTTGACTGCAGAGATTATTTTGTACGGACAAATGAAATCTGGAATGAATACAATTAACAAAATATTTATCACAAGTGGGGGGGGTGTTGGTTCTTACGTTGGAACTATGTAGCATGTATTGTGAACTGTTAAATTTTCCATACAATCAATGTGAGGATTGTAGCTTTTGAAGTGTTTCACTTGATTTAAACTTAAACTTTGACTTAATATTGCACTATGTCTATCGGTTCCGATTGAGATCTCGAGTCGTAGAATCTGCAAAAAAAATTGTTTTTTTGGATTAAAAAGAAGTCCTAGCCATTAAAGGGGAGGGAGAAATATTTTTTTGTCCAAATCTTCATGGGAATCAAGAGTTAAAGTAAGATTAGATAAAGGGCCTATCATGGAGCTTTCATTTTGAAGCTCCAATTCTCATACTTGAGAAATTCTCTCACTCGAAAAACTCCGAACTGCAGAAGGAAGACTTCCAAAAATCACGACGTGTAACAACTGAGTAAATCTTTGGAGCGGCCATAAGAAAATTCGCCAATGTCCGTGGAAATAGGAGGAAATCTGGCATCCCACCCAATTAACGGTGAAACATTTTTGGACAAAACCGTTATCGGTGGCTTCTTTCATCCTTCCTCGTCCGTGGAGTTTCTGCGTAAAATGCCAAAGAACCGAAGAACCAGACACCCGACCACTAAACGAGTACACTTTGAACGCAGAGTACTCTCTGTAAGAATAAACCTCGCGTTGACTTGTCAAACTGCCAGATCAGGATGTATCCCAAACACAAACATTTTTTTTTTAATATTCCCAGTTGGTCCACATTTCACACTACTTACGTTCAACTCTGAATTTTCGGTAAATTCATATTGTTCTGCATGGAACAAGATCTTGTAGCATTTTTGCGGTTCTAAAAAGAAGTCTCCATCGAAATTATACCGTTGATTTTGGCCAAATTTCTCCAGCAACTGGGCCTTTGCATCGAAATCTGTTTTCATTTTGACATACTGTTTGGCCCGTAATTTATAATGCAATTTGGCATCTGACAAGATTAGCGAAAATTCGTGTAATTTTAATGGAACTTCTGCTTGAGATCTGTAAAAAAAAAATGGAGTCTTCACATTCGAAATGATAGAGAGGATAGCTGGATTAACCTTATAAAAAGTTCCAAATTAATTGGTTCATCGTGTTTAACGTGGGGCTTCTCAAATGTTAATGTGCTCTCCAGCAAATTGGAGACTTTATCCAAATCAATTAAAATCGGTGATTTGTAGGCAGCCAATGCGGTCTCCCATTGCGTTCGTAATTCCGGTGTTATTTGACTTTGTGTCATTGGTGGATCATTCTATAGAAACAAATAAAAAAAAGATGAAAAGATGTTACCTCCCCCCCACCCCTTTCCAAAAAAAGGCAGATCGATCAAATTACCTGAAAAACTTTCCACACATTTTCTAAAATCACAATTCGTTCCGAATTTTCAATAATAATATTTGGCGACAATGTCTCTATGCTACACGAAACGAAATCGGCAACAGATGCCGACAGAAAGGCTGACCGAAGCGTTTTCATTAGGACTTCGGTGAAAATTGTATACCATTTGTCAATCCTGTAGTCGGACAGCATTAAGCTGTAGAGCCTACAAAGACAAAGATCATATCCATAAGATTCGTAAATTGAAATATGGAATTTAAGATCACTCACGTCAAAGCCTTTGAATGATCGCCACTTTTTAAATATTCTTCGGCCATATCGACGGTCAATTTCTTTTTAAATCTAAGACATTTATATATTTTGAATTGTGCCATGGCATGACCTAATAGAGAGATTATGGCGGTCTAAAAATTATAATTCAATATTAATTAATTTAATTACAACAACAACAAATAATACTCACGGAATGATTAAAATGTTTTTCCTTTTGATGGATTATACCAAACAATTGCTGATCCGATATTGGTTCACTTGGCTTTGTCCCGTGCACACCAAAGAAATCACTGTACAGGACATTTGTAAATGTCGGCGAAATTTGTTCAACGGGCGACATGGACAGGGCACAACATTCAAGAAATGCCTCCTTACGTTTACCAATGTATTCGGCTGATTTGTGATAGTAAATGCCCGGATGTTGGGTTTGTAGGGCGGGTAAACCATTTTTGATGGCATCACAAAATAGTTCGGCAAATGCGCTGTATCTGGGAAAGGATTCAAGATGGCAGGTTAATTAGAGGTAAAAAATAGACAAGAACAATTCCGGTATTATGGATTCGATCAAAAAAAAAATATTGCCCCATTTTTAGAAAATTCAGATGTTCAGCTAATCATCTAGATTTAGACTGATTTTTAAAGATCTACCTAATTTAATGAAAACTCTCAGCCGAATAATTCCGATCTGGAGATAAACGTTGACCGTAATCAAGTTCCGACGTTATTTCTTTAAATTCTCTTAGTTCGGTCTTCCACCCTTCAAAAATACCAAGAACACTTCCTATAATATAGTTCCAACCCAACAAAATATTGCCCAATCTTCAGAAATCATTTCAGACAATTTAGATCTTATGACGACACATAAAAGAATAAATCTCTCAGCTAAATCATTCCAATCGGGAGATTAATGTTGACTGTAATCAGGTTTCGATATTATATCTGGAATTTCTCTTAGTTTGGTCTTCCATCCTTCAAAAATACCAAGAATATTTCCCAATCTATAGAAATCAGAAGATTCATATCTTAATCATCTTAAAAGGATCCAAAATTTCCGATCTTGTCTTCAAATCTAAAGTGGAGTTTCTCTTAACTGTACTCACGGGCTATAACAAACTGAGTCTTGAGATTGTTCTCATAGGAACCCAGTCACACAAAATACTACTAAATAATACTACAAAATAATACTCACTGTCCACTCATCCAGGCATAGTGTTCAAATAGCAATTCCTTGAAACCAGTTCGGCCACGAAATTTCTCAATGTGAGCCCGAAATTGTGTGATCGAATCACGTGGAGCATTCAATTTGAACATCATTTTGCACATCTTGTAATTGAGAAAACCGGCAATTGTTTTCATTTCCAAACAGTTCACATCGATTATTCGTATCTCGTCCAAGCTTCCATAGGCATTTGAATAATTTCTATAAATTGGGAGAAACAAATAGATAGAGAGAGATAGAGAGAGATATTCGAAAAATTTCAAAATTTCAAAATTCCTTTTACTTTAGTGCTGTGTTATAGTCGAATTTCAGTTCCGATATGAATCCCAATTTAAAGAGATGACGTATCTGCAATGCTTGATGGGAGCTCGTTAATTGATCTCGATGTAAGCGAACTTTTTTCGACATTTGCATATAATAGGTTTGGGCAAGTTCGAGTAGAGCCGATTCTAAGCGTAGCGTGTAACCTTCAATAATCAGAAGAAATCCCACCAGATGAATAAATCAGAATTAGAAGATTAGAAAATTCAACAAACCCATTAAATGTTCATTGTATGGAAGAACAAATAACATTTTTGCATTAATATCACATTTACTGGTTAAATTGGCGGCTCGTTCAACGGATAATAAGTCCTCTCCTGGAGGTAGTGGAGCACATTTCTGCAGCAGGACTATTGCCAATTTTGTATTACGTCCCTATAAAAAACGGTTGCATCAGAACAATACAAATAATGTGCCAATTTTTAATATTATGCAAAAACCTGAAGTGAATTCTTTAGAGATTGAACTAATGAAGCACATTGTAGCTGTTTATCTGACCATTGGACATCGTTCCATTCAATATCTTGAAATAGGACAACAACAGCCGGTAGAACGTGTAAATGCTTTAACATCCAATTTCTTTTGAGTATTCCTTTTGTGTGATACCATTCGTAAGATTGTCGTTTTGGTTTCGAAACGGGAAATTCATAATTGCTGGGCAGTAATTTGAATTGAATTTGTGCCCTAAAAATAGAATGTTAGGTTATGGCATAACACATCATACACACTGTAGTGGTGAAATCAACAAAAAAAAAACACAAAACAACCAATCATATTTTATTACCTATCATTTTTTCTATTATTATTAAATGCATCCCAGATCGATCTGTGGACTGTGTTTTTGGTTACTTCAAGTCCAGAAAAACCGATTAGGGGCTGCGGAGTGACAATCAATTCTGATGGAAGTATACTGATATCAGCAGACATTTTTCTGTTCCTTGCACTTAAACACTGATTGATATTATTCCAATGAGATCACATGCGAAATTAGAATAGAATTAAAATAAATAAAGAAAATTTGCACAAAAAATCGAATTTTAGTGCACAATCACAAAAAAAATTATTTTTATATCAGCTGAAAAACGTCAAAACTATGGCGAAAAAAATATAGGCGAATTGCAGCAGCCTGGCTGCGTACATTTGAAATGAAAATTGCGCCATTTTAAATTGAAAATCATCATTCATTCATTGTGAATTGTGCGCGTCACTTATTCTTCTGCTATAAAAAATGAATAAAATTAAAATTAAAAATTAAAAAGTGTTAAATAATTGGATTAAATGTAATTTTCGTGTGTTAAGTGGTTGCAGAACATTAAGACTATTAAATTATGATGCAGGAAATGGTAAGTATTTTTTCCTAAAATAATTTTTTTTTAAATTGCGCAGTCACTGCGTAGTTCATTTTTACTATTTAATTCAGAATTTTCATCGAATTCTACCAAATATTTGCATTTTTAGTTTATATTTATTTTTACTTTATATTTAGTTTATTTATATTGATTTCAAATTTTGTTCATTAACAACATCATCAACAACAAAATTTAACAATTTGCAGAAAAAAAAAAATAAAAAAAATTGAAAATGATCCTTTCTGTCACATTTACACGTACCTAGTCACGTACCACGTGGTACCAATAATTTTGAGGTTTTTGTTGAAGATTTTTTTTGATTTATTATTTTCGATTTCAACAAAACTATACCTCCTAACTGCTGATAAAAGCCTCATAAACCTTTATTTAAAGATTTCAACGGTATACAGGGTGGAGTTGGAGTTCAAAGTGTCAACAGAAGCCAGAAGTAATGTTTTTTCTATTAAATTTGTTTTATTGGTTGGAATTCAATGTGGTGCCGTCTTTGTTTAGTGTGGAGGCAACAGTTAATCAAGATTGTCTTCATCCTGTGTTTCATATCGCTATTGATTTCAGCTATATGGTGATATCTAAAACTGATTCTGATTCAATTATTTGATCCGAAGTTTAAGCAATACAAACTGGTCAACTTTGCCCATTGCCTTCCCAGACCCTGGTTTGATTCCATTTTTATGCGCTAGAGCCTGTACCGTTTTGCTGATTTAATTGAGTTTGTTGTGAGTCACCGCTGGCGAGTGTGTCCAACTGGTTAATATTCTCAAGTCGCAGCTATAACGCGATACCTAAGACCGATTCTGGTATCTATTAATTGGTGCAAAACTTCAGCACTACAAACCGGTCGAATTCGTCAATTGACAGACCAAGTTTATTCCTTTGCGTTAGAGTCTGTACCGTTTTGCTGATTTAATTGAGTTTGTGGTGATTGTCTGTTCGACTGTTAATAAACTTCTTTCTGAAGTATGTTTATTACTATAGTAAAATAGATGTCTTGCTCATAATTAGAAGACCCATTTTGGTGGCAAAGCGAAAACTGAAGTTTCAGTGCCGTGTATATTTTACTCCCATACAAAATATAAGGGGATCTGTATCAATCCTATACCAAATATTTTTCCTGAGTATGACAAAGCAAAAAAAAAGTTGTATTAGGGGGATGGACCAAAAAATGAACCAAATAAAACCAAATATGAGGTTTTTAAATTTTTCCTATATTTGTTGAAGTCAAATAAATTATGATTTCTCATTGCAGGCATTTGACTTTGGGACAATGATTTATTTATGGAATGAGAAAACGACATGCGTTTACTTAAGGATACTATTTTCGTAAATTGCACTTAAACAAATAAAACTTTCTAATTTGAAAACTAAGTATTCAAACTCAATTTATCTATATTATCAGCGCTTACTTATCTACAATTAAAAAAATAAATAAAAAGAAAGCCTCGGAAAACTTTTGCACAAAAAGCAGAAAAGTTTTTTTTTGTTCTTAATTAAAAGCAATTATCGACAAAATGAAAAGTTCTTCTGAACACATAGGAAAGTTTATTTTCATCTTGAATTTCCTCCCAGACACAAGGACTATTTGAATGCTATTAAATAAATACAAAAAAAAAGTTCTTCTATACGTAGGTACTTACCTCTCTGTCATTAAGATTGATACAGCCATCCATCCATCCAGAGTATACATCGTTGATAAAACACTTTAAGCTTAAGCAGCAATAAAAATATAAAAAAAACTTTATAGCAAAACAGCAAATTATTCAAAATTGAAAAACAAAACTTTTTCGGAAGCTTTTCGTTTTTCCTCTTCTTTTAAAAACATTTATTATGTATTGACATACATATGTACATATATTGTATACATTTAGGGTGGTGGTGGGTGGCGTTGGTGTAATTCTCATTCCTACTTATAGTGTATTTTTATGTACAGAACTGTACATGCAATTTTATTATATATAACAAATCGAACATCGTTTATAAATATCGAAAAATATTGCCCTTTTTCAATTTTTATCCATCTCCCTTCATCATCATTTTATATATAAGAATTTCAATCAATAAATAAAAAAAAAATCTGTCCACTCGATATTTCGTTTCATCTCATTTCAACTAATTGAAATCGTAATTGGTGACCCCGTTCATCCTTTTTTTTGCTGTATTTTTATTTATTTATTTTTTTTTTGTAATACGAGGGGGTTACTTTGCTATTCGCTAAAAATTTGCCCTTATAAAGTATTGATCAACTGTTGAGGGGTGCGGCTTTTTTTCTGTTTTAAATAGACGCCATTATATAAATTAAAAAGTTATTTACTGCACCACCAGTTGGGAAAATATTAATAAAAATATTTATTAATAATTTTTCTGTTTATTTGCTTCGATGTGTGTTATTTTTACAATTTTAATATATTAGTGGAGGGCACTGTACCGTAGATAGGTATTATACACGTATGAAAATTGCATTCGAATTTTATATTTTAATTATTCATTATTTGATGTGTTTTCCCTTTGATATATATTTTTTTGTATTAGAAAAATGACATGCATGGGTAATAGCATCCTACACACAATGCAAACATAGGACAATAATTTTCATTACATTGAATTACCACAATAAATTATTAAATATTTAAATCTATTATGGTGCGGGGCACGTTAATCAACGCTTATTTTGATTTCGAAATGAAGCCTTAAAACCGGGCGCAAATATTAACAAGTCCAACAACAACAAAATTTCTATTGGATGAGTGTGGTGGTGACTTTCAATTAAAAGCCAAAAAAACTAGTCAAAATTATAGTCAATACAATTTTCCTACGCCGGCTTGGATACGGTTAATCACGGCAATTTAAACCCAATGCGATCGTTACAAAAATAAATTGAGTCTTTGGGGAGTTGTTTTTCGGTGAATTGTTCGTTTTGTCGAACAAGATCGATTACTTTGTCTCCATCTCAACATCTTATAGTAGTGAGGCAATCAATTTTGGTTATTTGAACTAAAATGTTTAGCAGTGGACAAATTGTCTTTCGGATCGAGTATTTATTCGAATTAGGAATACATAGTAGATCCGAGTAGGGTTTGGTATTTTGAGGAAACAAAAATTGGGGTGGTATTACATAAATATACAGAGTGCCCTGCGAAAGAAATATTTTCCGAATGTGTTCCTGTGAGCCAATTTAAGCCAAAAATTGTATAGTAGACCGGATTTTGTGTTTCAGGGTTTAACCCATTTCAGTCATATTGGAATTTTTCATAGACAAGACTGAAAATAAAATAGCCGGACACCGAAGCTTATTTGGACCTTTGTCGGCATACATGATTTTTGGTTTGGGTCTATTTAGTAATTTACCTTTATTGCAGTGGCATTGCGAAATAAAATTTTCAATTCAATTAAAAGTATGTTGGACGCGATACATCATTTTTCACCGTGGCCAAATCGAACGAAAAAATATTCCCACAAATTAAATCCCACACGTAGCCTCTGGGTGAAATTATTTCGATTTTGGTCCACGGACAGCGGAGCCGCCTGAAATGGATTAAAGTCAATCTGTTGTTCTCAAGCAATACAAAATTCTATAAATGTCAAAATAAATGATGGTCAATTATTGAATAAGTTTCTAGGACAACAAGACAATCCATGACTTTTTAACTAACTGACTATATTTTTGTTATTTTATAATCGTCGACACAACTACGAAAGTTTAACTCATTGGACCCAAATAAGTATTGAATTCGGACTTCGGATTTCGATTTGTAATTTTTATTCCCATCTTTTCCGACGGATGTTGCATCCAGGATTGTAATGTTATTTATATTTATTTATTTTTTATATGTCCAAAATACAAAATAGCTTGATATTTATTAAAGTTAATAGGTTTGACGGAGATACTCTGATTGGTTGGATTTTATACTGACAAATTGTATATTCATTACACGACAAACCATTTTCTATAATTTTTTGGTCTGATTGGCCCTTAGCCTTTCAGAAAAAGCATTCACTCAGTTAAATTTTTTTTTTACAATTTTTACAGTGTGGTTGCTTGTCACACGATTAACTCTTACCGGGCCTTGAGAATATTTAAGTTGAAAATACTCCAATTGCTAAATACCACAAATTCTCATACTTCAAGATGATTTTTTTCTAACATTTGAAGTGTTTTAATTCGTTGAAACCGGCAATTATTCCTTAAAAACATGCCCTGGACCTACATTTTTAAATGGAATTCAACCCACTCATTTTAAGATTCAAATTCCGTATGAGAAAAAAAACTATATTTTACTTCCAGACAGAGATCGAAGCGACAACTCCCGTTCCTAAGGCATTACCTTTACCACTAAGCCATTTCGGAGTCGGTTTTTAGTCATTTACTCGAAATATATTCGGATTAGCGAAAAATGAATATAACAAAAATGATACAGAATAAAAAAATTAAGATTTCATTAATATATCCAAAAAGTTCCACGGCCTACTGTTATGGCGCTGCAATCGATTTTTTCTCATTTTGTTGTATAGAAGAAATAGATAAGGACAAAGTCGTAGACGTAGATACTAAATTAGAGATTATAATTATACGGGTATATTCTATTTCTACCCTACTGGTTATTTTATATTTGCAGCAATAATAATTTTGATAAATTTTTGTACATATTTTTTGCAGGTTGAATAAAATAGATCCGTAGGTACAAATTCATTTCGACTTTTAAACATTAAAAATTTTGCTATGTTTTGATATTCAATGTGTTCTATCCTACCATATCCAAATAGAGAATTTCCATTTTAACAAAATAAACTTCGAATGGTGATCCATTAAAATGAATGCTAATTTAATAAGTGCATTTTATTTACGAAACTTTTTTCATTACAAAGCGCAAATATTTGCAAGCTTTTCCTTGTTTTTCTCAGCGAAAAAAAAACATGGCCGCACAATCTTTTTCATGTTCCCTCTTTTTATACTCTAACCAATATGTTTTCTTTTTACTCCCCCATTTAGAGAAAAAAAAAAATTAAAAATCGAAAAAATGTACATGTTCCATACACGTCCATATTCTTATCTCTTTTTTTCCCCTTGATACAATTTGGATTTTTATTTCATTTTTTTTCCCATAAAAAAAAATGGGGGAGTTAAACGTACCATTATATAAGAGAGTATTCTCGTATATGTATCGGTACTCTGTATGTGCCTATATACCAACGTGTACCCCCTGGGTGTAGAAAAGTCGCAGTAATGCAAATATTTTTCTCTTTCGTTTGCACATTTTTAACTAGAATTGCTTCATCCCTTATAATTTTTTTTGTCGCCCCCGTTTAATGGAAATTTATGTTTTAGAGAGGTACCCCATATCACATCACATTATGTTCTATTTACCGGGCAGAGAAGAAAAAGAAGCAAAAATGTCGTAATACAACAAAGAGGATATAATTAAGTAATAACAATGTGGTGGCGTGGCGGTATATGGAATATATACTCTTCTGGAAATCTGTGAGATGTACCTATGGTGGATTTTATGTCTTCTGGGCAAAACACTCGATTCGGTATTCGGGAGGGGGATGTGTGTGTGTGTGTATGTTTTTTTTCTATTTGCTTCATTAGTCTTCATGTAAAATATTGTTTTCGATAATTTGCATAAATCCTATGGCCATCCCCCTAATGGTATACTTTTAGGTTGGTACATATCTATCTCTTATGTACTAAGTATACTTCAAATATAACTTATGGGTACCTCCCCCCCCTCCCTACATAAGAAAATTTTCCATGGGTTTATTGTAATTTTCAAGATAATTAGATTTTGAGCTTGGCATATTTTCAATTAAATCAGCAGTCAAGTTTATCACGATAATATTCGCTTGGGGTTGTGGAAAACATAATCATAAATTTTTGAATTAAATAATATTTCATCTTAAAATGTCATCATTAAAAACATTTTCTCTTCCTATATAGTAGTTGGTATACCTATCTACCAGACTTTTATGTATGTTTAGAGTTGAGGTGAAAATCTCATTATAGCAAAAGTTTTGCCAATTTACTAAATTACCCACTTCTATATAATTTAAGAAACGAAAATTAATATTAAGCAAAGAAATTGCCTAAGAATGTGATATATGACACATCTAGTGTTAATTACTAAGATTAGAATGATACTTGTTTGTTTAATGTTTGGTAATTTAATTATGGGAATGTAGCAGAAATAATATTTTACATTACTATAAAATCGTATTCTTATTGCAAACATAGTGTTTTCGGAAATGTGTAAATAGTTTAATAGTAAATAGTACGTCGTTAATAATTTAATTACGAAAATTATTACAAATTTCACGTTATTTCGATGATCATAATTTAGTGTCAATCATTCATTTGGTATCCGGTATACTACGCCCAGAGTAACATAACACCACTTCTCAATCTGTTGCTGATGATAGTTATGATACAACAGAAGTTACGATTTTCAACAACACCGACTATTAATCCAACTCCACGACTCCCGACCGAATCTGACTTTGCAATATTTATTTTCTGTTCGCCACTTTAACCAAGGGTACATATGTGCCTAAAGCGACTTTGAACCTAAATATCTCTGTTATTTATTATAATAACGACATCAAATTTCAGGATAGCCATCGGACCGACGAAAAACAAAACCGATTTGCAACTATATTTTGTCTTCTATGTGTCATATTGCCTACTTAAGGCAAGTTAAAAAAAAACACCTTTAATAGGTACATTTGTACCTATGTCGTGCTGATAAAGAGGTACCTAACACCTTTAATAGGTACATTTGTACCTATGTCGTGCTGATAAAGCGGTACCTACCTGTCGTTCACATAAGGGTTAAATAGTTTGAGAAGGACTCCTATAGATTATACTGGCCGTAGCTAGAGAATTTGTGTATAAGTACATATGTCAGAAAGCCTACTAGTTTACAAAATTTCTTTTTAGATTGTTTAAACAGATGAATTTGAAAATTTGTCTTCCCGATAGGCTTCTTAACCAATTTGAACCCATTTGAACTATTTTTATGTAGCAGGAGTCTTAATTCATTTAAGAATGATATATACATTTCAAAAGAGATGATGTTGAAGAATAAGTAAATGGGTCGTTTTCGACCCTTTGGGTTTAAATGGGTTAACTATTTTAACAGTGGCGATTCAAAATTTACATACTTTACATTTATTCTAACATTATTTTTTAGGTGGTGTTTATCATACACTGCTGCAAAAGAAATTAATAGAAATCTGGAATTCTACAATAATCCATTTTAGATGAAACAATTTTTAAAGAAGTGTTTGTTTGTTGATTATTATTGTTTAAAAAAAATGTTATTTTGACTATAATTTTAAGAGGTGTACACATAACGTTTTATTTGTAATTATAATTTATTTTAAGATTCAACATTTTGGGCTTAAAAACCACTTTTCAATTCACGGTTCGCTACTGCATCAATTTGTGTATATGAATTTGTTCGTACATTAGCAAAAACCAATAATTGTTTTATTACATATTACAACATTTGTAATGGATGTCGTTACGTTACATATGTATATATATAATAATGTATAGAATACAATTTCTACATACCACATAAATGTATAATATTTTATGAGTCAACTTCGGTACACCATGTTCACAGGAAGTCCTTTCAAATTGGTTAGCAAATTCGAATTGCATGTTAATGTGTAAATGTGCAAAAATTTTATGTTACATAACATTTTATAATTAGTCATAAATCTTTTATTATATTATGTACGGTACGGTATGTGTAGTATACGGTTTTTTGTTTTTTTTTTTTTTTTGGACCGCATAACATTTATTTCATATATGATAAAATATTGCACGGGTAATTATTCATTTCCCTTTTTACCATGTGTGTCCATAGGCACATATACAAAAGTACAAGTATACTACAATGGATACTCGTACTTGGTTTTATATTTATGTAGTCAATATAACCTCCAGGTTACCTACTATTAAATGTTTCATATACATATTTATGTACGGTTTGTATACCCACAATAGGTCATGTATAATAATTTTAATTACTCTATTTCTACAATACAGGCAGGCGTCCCTCGTATAATGCGGAGGTTGGGTTCCACAAAAATGCCGTGTTATACAAATTCGCGTTATACAAGCCTAGAAAAAGTAGGGTTACGTACCAAATCGAATAAAAAGGGTATTTTTTTCAATTATAATTGCCCATTTTCAATACCAGAGTTTTCACGACACCCAAAAAAAGCTTAAAAACAAAATTTCGTTAAATTGTCTCACCTCGATTTTGAGTTATCATGTTTTTCCGAACGAGCGAGCAAGCGATGGATCCTTCGGTTAAAATATTTTCTTAGTTTTGCATAGAATAGGGAAAATATCCCGAAAAAATATATGGAACCAAAACTTCCCTTTATATTTAATATTATAGTAGGGGAAGTAAGAGATTTAAAGAAGACCTCTCCAGGAACCTCTAAAATTAGATCATTTTCGTAGACTTGTAGAGAATTTATTAACTTCAAGACCATATGTATGGTAAGAGATTTCTCCAGAATTCTAACATAGAATCTGAGGCTACAATTTTTTATTAGTACAAACTGGACGCACAAAATCCATTTTCTAGATTAGTATATTCTTCTTCCTTATTATTTAGGTCTATTAATTCCATTTCCACCGTTATGTCGTTTCCGTTACTTCATTTATTTTTGTATCCTTGTGGATTACAGACTGCACACAACACAATGTCCATACACCTACTGTTTCAAATTAATTGTGTGTTGTTATATTGTAAAGAAAGAAAGAAAAAAAATTATTTACACAACTAATGAACCGTTATCCTTCTTCGTACTACTCTCAAGGCACACAAAATTCCGCTAGCAGAACAAAATATTGTGCACTCCACCCATTTCAACATAAAATTGCGTACACCTGGACCTTATTATACATATTCAACTGGCAATACAGTTTGACCTCATTTCTGAACAAATTCATCATCTTGTATCTGGGGCCTATTCACAAATTAGTATCCAATTCTCCTTAAACATGGCATTATCGAACCATCTTAAAGAATATCCATTTTATAATTTTTTTTTTTTTTATAACCGCACATAATGTTCTTGACTCTTTACCCAGAGTTCTTATTCAATTCGTGATTGAATGCAATCCATATGCGATCTGAACGATTGATAGGTCTGTTTGGGCTGGGTTAACAAGTGGTTTCTGGAGTGCAATCTGTGGTTGATTGTATGTTCACATATGTGAGATATTTCTGTTTTTAGTAGGTCAAGCAGTGGACATATGCATGGTGAATTATACAATTCGTATATATGCGATGCTATAGGAAGAGATTATCAACCCACTGTGGTCGGTTGGTTTTGGTTTATTTGTTTTGTGTACTGGCTATAACAGTTTTGGATGGAAGTGTGTGCCTGTGTGTGTGTGTATGGTATGGATATTTATATGGAAATGTTAAACATAAGGGTTTTGAGAGTCATTTTGAATATTTTGTTGCCAAAGCAAATTATGTTGTTATATAGCGCTGTATACGCGTAATTACTGTAATCATATCTTCAGAGTAGTTTAGTTTGGTTGTTTAGTCTTTAAGAAAATTTTAGGTTGGCAAAATTCTAATCAAACATTTGAAATTGTTTGTTTGTTAAGTGTAAAATGTTTGAGATATAATAGCCAACATTAAAATGATATGAAAATGGGTTGTTGAAGCCTGTTTGAAGAGTTACCATCTCGCCCTATATAACCACTTAATGACACTTAATTGGATTCTTATTTTAAAAATGTTTGATATAATTCATTGAAAGCGTGATGAGTGATTAGGCATCTGGGGATGAGCAAACGCAAGTCCAACACTAAGGCTACAGTAGTATTGGTCTTGCACATTGGGTTATGTTCTTGGTATTGATTTTGTAGAACAGTCTTGGTCTTGCACATTGGGTCTGATACTGGTCTTGTACATTGGGTCTTGGTCTTGCACATTGGGCCTTGGTCTAAATCTTGGTCTAATTTTTGTAGAAGAATCTTAGTTGGTCTTAGTTTTGGTCTGGCGCCAGTTTTTGGTTTATTTGTACAGGGGCGGCGTAGATCGTTCGGATTTTACTTTAAACATTAAACAAATCGTAGAAGACATGCGCAAAGGTTTCTTGCAACTACCCTCTGATATATTAAGAAAGTTTAATATAGGGATTGATGATATTTTGGCTATCTGTTTAAATACTATAGGTAATTTATTTGTCTGAAGGTACAATTCATATAAAATCTCAATACAATAGCGCGCATCTGGTGTATTTGAATTTTTTTTTGTCCTTAAATCCTTTATTATTGAATGTATTTTTTTTGTCTTAATTTTAATGCTTAATTTTAATTCATTATTCATTTACCTAAGTATATGGCCATACCAAGTCTATTCTTTATACAAAGGCCCGGTGTCCACATTTTGTATATAATGCAATGGACCATTATAATCTAATCTAAAGGTAATAATGGTAAAAGGGCATTTTATTGTGTATGTACATATGTATATAAATTTTAAAATTGGACTATTTAATGGGCTTTACAAATCCTTTTTTGTTTTTATATATATAAAAATAGAACGAAAAATGTCCATCCATACATGTTGTACATATAACCTACCATATAACCCTTTTCAAGTCCATATAGTAAATCCGGGTATATGACGTATGTATATGTATATGTATGTAGGTATTTAGTCTATAAAACCGGGTCTGCATATAACACATAGGTATGTACAGAAATGTTGGAAAATCTTTTTTGTTGTACAATTTATGTATTTATGTCCTTATCGGAACCGTACCATATGCAAAAAGGGATAAAGGTCAAAAATGTATATGAACAAATTTTCCGTTCGAATAAATCGAAACCAACATTTTATAAAAAGAGTATTTGAAGGAATTTATTTGTTTTCGAATTTTTTTTTTTTTAATTAAAAATAAAATTTCCAAAGAGATTACTTTAAAATTAAGTCCTATTTGTTTACCACAGATATGTGGAAATGTTTTTGTGAAATTTTCAATTTTGAATATTTTCCCAGATTTTCGAAATTATTTTTTTGAATTTTTTTCCTAATTACAAATAATTTTTTTATGGGAAAGTTAAAAACATTTTTGGGTGGTTGGAAGGAATTGGTAATCAATATTTTACATGCATGATAAATGCTGAAGAGGGTTGTTATCCAGTTACGCCATAGTTCTCATATATTTTATGTAAATACTACAGAGCAAAATCCGTTTTCATATTCCATTCCCATGTAGGCAAAATGTGTTCGTAAAAAATCTATGTCTATAAAATAAAACTGTCAAAAATATTTCCTTTTATTACGTATGATGTCCGTGCATAAAAAACATATCAAAACTAGAAATTCTGTTCGACAAAAAAAAACAAAAAACAAAAAAAAAATTGTTTCTTTTCACTTCATTTGCATACGACTATCCATATCGAATCTAAAATAAAATAACAAAAGGGTTTAAGATTTACAGCCAGTTGAAATGCCTGGGATGCTCACTGTATATCCTCTTTACATTACATATATATATATATATATATATGTATGTACAATTGTGTCGTTTGGGCTAATGAAAAAAACGCGTCACAACCCTTCTGTAACAGCTTGGGGTAGTTTTTAATTAAAAAATGTTCTGTTGATAGTTCCGTTATTTGTGCAGAGTCTCATTTTATTACTAAACTTGGTGAGAATAAAAATTAATAAAATTATTTGCGCCAAGTATATTCATCATTAAACGAAACTTAAGAAATGCATAACAATAGGTTTGAGGTAGGACATTTTGTTGACATTTGACATCATTTGGAGATTACTATTTATTTTTGATTTTGGACGATTTTTTTTTAATATACATTTTTGGAATTATTTATTTATTAGGTGAAATAAAAAATGAGATTGATCTTGAACACAAGACAGATTTTTAGTGAAAAATCATTATCTTAATCCTAGGAAGAAGACATTGAGATTTGGCCAGACCTTTTTCAACTTTGTCGGTAAATATCTTCTTCTTTTTTTGGGCCATCCGATTGAAAAAAGATTCCAATTTTTCTTTGTGGCATTCACTTCGCTGAACAAAAAAACAAAACAATAGTCACTTCTGCATATGTGACCCATACAAGGTCTCATGTCCTGACAATTTTTTTTAAGACTGACAAAATCCCCCCCGAACAGTTGGGCATATGTTCATATTATTTTCTAACGCGCAGACCTACTAAGGTTCACTTACCAACGTTCAAGTCATTGTTCCTCCTAGGGTTAAGTGACACCACTTGTGAAATCCCAGCTTAATAAATAGTAAGGAATTATTTAGTTCATCCGGCTAGCTAATTTTAAAGATGGATAGGACAGTGAGATAATTAATTCTAGAACTGATAACTTTAGGATCTTTCAAAATAAAATACCCAGAAGTTGATATTCGACTTTAGGCACACACAAAAAATCAGCAGCAAGTAGTTTTTTCATAAGTTGTGTATTCTGACTCCATATTATAATTCAAGCTGCGGTCCTACTAAAAGTTTGGAAAAAAATACTAAACTACAACCTCAATTATAATCTAAAAATGTCGTTTTTTACTTAATCAATTCAATTCAAAATTTTTTGGTTTGACGAATTTTTGATCTAAACAATAACGACAATTCAGTGAATATGGAACGGATTTGTTGCATTGATGACAGTATCGCTATAGATCTTGCTCGACATAACTCATCCATGAATGGCCCAGTTAACCTTAATTTAAAAATGTGATGATCAAGTACCAATTCATAAAAAGACCAGCTGTGGTCTTACCACAAAATAAATATGAGTACCTACCTATGTACATGCATACATAATATATGTATGTATATACATAGATATACGAGGACAGCCACAGCCAGCATTCATACACAATGATGCATCTTATCCTGGATAAAAAATCACTCTCTCCAATCATTTCACATCTGCCGACCATAGGTCAAAGGGTTTGGTTTTTTTTTGTTTTTTCATTTTTAAAATACCTTTGGCATAACAATTGAGAATATCAGACCTCGGCTAGGTACATTGTACATTTATGTATGTATGTATGTACAATTGTACATATGCATGTTGGTATGTAAATTTTATCGTCCGCATACTTATCCAACAATATGTACCCAAAATATACTATATATGAATCCATTCGCGGACCTTAATTCAGGTAATCTGCATATATCGGTTAGGGCTTCTTTTTTTTCGATGGACGATTTTTTTTTTCTCGCGATTTTATTGTTATTGGGAGAGGGAAGCATACACAATATATGTAGAGTCTTTTCAAGATACCTTTACCTGATTTTTTTTTCTTTTTGCCGATGCCTTCAGTTTCTTTAACAAAAATATGTTGTTGGGTGCATATGGGTAACATATAATTTTCTTGTTATAATAAGAACAGATGAGATTTGGTTGTTCTGATAATGTGGCGTTGAACCATACAAAATGTGATAGTTTGCGGTGGGTGAAAATTTTCGTGAATTAATTTTTTTTTCTTGTAAAAATGTGATTAAAAATAAGGTTAAAAATAAGGTTGTGCTTACTTAAATGGATATTCTCTGATGGGAAATTCTATGAAGAAGAAGAATTTGTTTTTATTCTTAATAACAAAAAAATTCTTCTCTTATATCTTACAAAAGATTGATTACTTATTGTTTGAAAGTGACGTGAGTTTTTCAATTTAAATTGTTCTACTCTTTTGAATTTTCAAAAAATATACAAAAACAAAAAATATCTTCCGGCAGTGTTTTCTTCTTTGGATATGATAAGATAAAGATCATTAGAATCGTTTAAATTGCTCCAAGCCATATTCTATTTTATGATTTTACAATAAAATAGAATATGGCTTGGACCAATTTAAACGATTCTAATGATTTTGGAAAATGGCAATACTTTATCATTGGCATATATGTATCTAACAAATTTTAGAGGAGGACAAGACCCAGGTTGACTAGGTTGTAGAGCCGCTAATGATGATAATGATCAAAATCTTTAAAATAATTTGAAATTTTTTTTTAAATGGTTACCACTCAAAATTTTGGTGATTAAGTTATAATTTTAAATACAGGCTTCCCTTAAAAATAATTAAAGATTCATTATCTAAATTAATTTTATTGGATTTAAAATTCATAAATTTGTTAAAATATTTGACAAATTTTGTTGCCTATGTGAATATTTAAAAAAAAAAATAAACCAAAAGTTAGACGATAAAATAAATACCGCACGTTCAAGTATATAACATCAACATTTTTCTCCCCTTATTTACTTAAGTAAATTACTTTGGAATGGAGTATGAGGTTTACATCTCTATGTACTCATTAGATATTTTAAAAAGAAGTGACAGATAATTTGAACTTCTTTCACAATTTGTTATATATAATGTTAGACATTTTATATTTAAGATATACACTCCCTCTATTTATATTATGTACGGGTAAAACCCTCACAAAAAATAATGAGTTATCTCGAGGGAGATATTTTTTGATGAAGACTTGAATGTGACATCTTTTATTTGTATCAAAATGATCATTGCGAGAAATAAACAATTTTAAGTGTTTAAATGACTTTTAAAATTTTAATTTTCAAAAGTTTTATGGCGTTTTGTAACCTTTTTTTTATATTTATTTAAAATTCCTATATGTCAACAATTTTTTTGTTGAAAAACTATATTGAACATATTTAGCCTCTATTGATTGAATATATTAATTTTGATCAGTTTCTAATTATTAGTACTTAAAATTTAATTTTTATCAGAAACGTATTTTCTATATCACAAAATTAATTTGCTGAATTGTAAAATTAAATATTAACGCTTCGTATATTATCCAAGAAATTCATTATATTATTGAAATAACGTCTTATGTGTGAAAAACAAATATAGTTAATTACATATATATATGTATGTAGATTCTATTAACAAAAACATACAATATTAAAACACATTAGTACTTGGAAATAATTTATGGTGCCGCGCTGTTAAGGTACGATCAAACAGAAACACATTTCTGACACATTTGATGTAGAATTTTAAGATGGGATGACACAATTCCTTCTTCTATATTACATAAATGTAAGTACTTTATATAGATAAATTATTTATTCAATTTAAAACAAAACATCAAGGAAGATATATTCAAGCTCATGTCTTTATTCATGAGAAAGCTTAATACATTTGTTTATATATGTGTGTGTGCCGTGTGTATTTCTATATTAATGCACGACTGTAATGTATTTATGGAAATTTGCTGTAAATTGCTGTAAAAAGCGTTCAAGCCATAAATTTATGTTGTTATTTTGTACTTATTTTCGAATTTAATTACAGACATTTTTGTTAATAAGTTTGTCTTTCTTAAATTGACAATAACAAATATATCGATGGCTTATATACAATACCCGCTAACTCATTTTTAACGATTTTTTTTATTGCATAAAATTGATGTTAATGCAACCTTGCACCTTTGGTAGAATTATCACAAAAAGTTTGTTTTAAAAATTTCGTTTTTTTGCAATTTGATCATCCCGCAATCTCAATACGCTCACTATGCGAAACAACTTTAGTTTTTATCGTCTCCTGAAAAGTATATAAAAATGAGTTAGCGGGTATTGCATATAAGCCATCGATATGCAGTATGCATCTCTCTTAACTTGGATTCCATTTTTTGATATATAACTACACTTTGATTATTTGATATTTGACTAATAATCCGACCGGCGATAATTTAGTCATCTCCAGCAGAGAGCCTCTTTTCTCAATAACTTTGTACACACACACACACACAAGCAATTGTTGATTAATTAGAGAACGAAAATTATTGGAACTTGCCGAGTGCACATTTGCAAATTACAAATTTATAATACTTAATGTTAGCTGGATTCTGCACTACTGCATTTAATGGGCAAATTTATATACTAAATATACGAGTACCAATGTTGATTTCTTGAGTAATTTATTTGCACGATTATTAAGACTATTAAATATCATATTATTTATCATGTCATAAATAACTGTATATTAATAAATACGATTATAGACTTACAATGACGATACTTATACATATATAAAACTGAAATATTTGTAAATAATTGGAAAAGGTTTTTTCCTTTTTTTTTTAAAGTTTTAAAAATTACGCTACTTTTACACCTGCAGTAATTATTCTGGTTGTAAAAATAAAATAAAAACATATTGACCATAAGATGTACCTGCAAATATATTTAGTTCAGGTTATAAAATACTTTGTTGCGCATATCTTTATCTTAATATTACTATTAAATATGGTTACGATGCTAAAAATTAAATATTGTTTTTTATATATTTATCGACATTAAGTAGTAGGTAAAGTAACTATAAACTTTAATCGTAAAACTACTTTAGACTTGTCCATCTTGGTTTGCAGATTTAATTTAATTTAATTGCAGAATATTAATATTTGTAATAACAGTGAAAAATTAATAAACGAGAGTCGATTTTATATGGGAACATTTAAAAATAAAGTAGGTTTCTACACGGAGGCAAAACTAGGTCCATTTGTATAATGTTCCATTTACATTTATCTCAATTGGTATGACAAGAGCTCTTTTTTGTGGAGAAATGCAGCACTTGAGGTGTTTTTTTATTGACACTTTTTAAATGTACGTTTATTTTTTATTTTCATTGTTCATTGTTATTGTATTTTCTATTTTCTAATCTAGAATTTATATTGTTACGTTTCGTATTATGCACACATTTAGTTTAATTTCTTATTTTTTATTGCTATCTTCAATTTTTTTCTTATTTTGAATTTATTTGTACTTTTTATCTGTCATTTGTCAAAAATTTTGGTACGAAAAAAGGAAAAAACTTCCAAAAAGTGACAGCAAAAGTGCATTATATGAACTTCTCTCATTTGAAGGGGAATCGTTAGGGGGGTTCCCCTGAGCAACATTTGTTCGGGGAGTTCAGGGCTCTATTTGGGGTAGGGTGTTTAAAGTTAAAAAATAAAATTCACTAGGTGAGAGTAAAAGTAGGGAGTAGGGGGGTATAATCTGAAGATTTTTTAGAATAGGGGTAATTGTCTTAAACGTACTCCTAAAAAGTTATTAGCGCTGATTAATTTGATTTTTAATATGACGAAAATCTTTTTTAAACCTTAGAAGAGCCATCCACAATAGATCTTTCAGGTCTCAGTGGTAAGGGGACAATACCCCTACAGCCTGCCTAAACCTAAACCCATTGTAATAAAACGTTATTTCCAATCCTTAACTTAATAATAAAAAAAATATTTTCAACCAAAATTTCCATAATTTCCATAACTGTTCGTAATACCAACAAATTAGTCGTAACCGACGGTAATAGAGCATGAAACCATTTATAAAAATTAATTAAAAATGTATTACTTAGGGACGTGATTTTATAAAGTGGAGGAGGAGGGGGCATTCAATTATTTATTGTTTCAATACGCACGTGACCTCAAATAAGCCTCAATAATGAGAAATTAAGCTTAGCGATGAATTTTGTATTTCCGACAACAAAATGGTGGGGCGTAAATTATAGGCAAATAATACGTGACTCACTGTAAACTGTTAATAGTCAATTTTTTCCTCCTTGACTTTTTAATTGCTACAAAATATTTCCATTTAATAACGACGGGTTTTTTTTCTAACGAACTCATTATTTAATCATTTCTTTTGAAGAACAACTTTTTTCAATTAAAAATATGAAAAAAACATGGCTTTTATGTCAATGTTTTTAATTACGTAAACCTTTCTGCCTTCCCACAAAAGAAAAAAAAAATAGAAAAGAAAGAAAAATGAAAAAAAGAAAAAAATCTTTCACAACCAACCTATTATCTCGGTTATTTAAATTTATAACATGCATCCCCGATGAGTAAATCAAAGAAACTTTTCTTGTAGCGTCTTCATTATCATCATCGTCGTCGTCATTATCATCATGGCCATAATCATATACATCACTTTTAAAATGCTTTTCCTCCATTTCGTGTACATACCTGTCGACCATGGCAGAGAAGAAAAAATACGATAGGAAAAAAAATAAAAAAAAAATAAGCTGGCTACCCCCTATATTAAAATGTACTCATGTACAGGTGATGGGCGGCGATACACCATACCCTACCAACCACCCTATACATTTTTCCCTGTGTATGATGTTTTGTATATAGGAGAAAAAAATCTCGTGGAAAAATTGACGGCAGTATAGGGAGGACGACGCCGCCAACCTGGCTACATCCCGTTTCCTATACACTTCAACAATATACTATACCATACATACAACTACACTACTACACCATACCGCCAACAACTACCCACCATACTTTTAAATCAACTCGTCCCGCGTGAAGAATTACCATAGCAACCAACAGCTATTGAATTTAAAGAAGGGTGTGTGTCCTCCATCCACCCCCTCTTCCTTTCTCTTTCTTTCTTTCTTTCTCTCTACATCAATGTGTTATGCCATGTTTTAGAAAAGCATTTTTCTTTCTTTTCATTTTCTTTTTATATAAAACCATTTTCTTATTACTTAGCGAATTTTTAATGAAAATATATGAAGCTTTTCATTACCATATGAATGAGCTTGAACGTCTCTCCGTAACTTTAATGTATAATGTCTGCAATAGATGTATGTATAGTACCTACATAGAAATGTATTGGCTTATGATTGGGGCCACATATAGGGGATGCGTCTTGACTGTGTATATTAATGTTGATTATTATTAAGGGGTGCCTGGCAAGTGTAGAATACGTAAACAGCGTTGAATATAGAAAAATTAGATTATTTATGGAAAATTCGTTTAATGGATTTTCATTTATTTTAAAACTCAATCAAATTCAATAGAAAATATTTTTCATAATTTTGATTTTTTAAATGGTCGTTAAGAAGGGGGGGGGAGAGGCAGAAAGGGGGTGTGTAATTTATTATAAATGGACCAGACATCCATTCTTAGTCAAAAGTCAATTTTTTTAAATTTTACAATTTCCTTAAATATCTCGGGCGGCTTGTAATTGTAATTTTATAATTTGTATATTGGAGATTGATTTTTCCAGTTAAATTTATCTCAATTTACATGACGGGCTCCGTGGAGAAAATATTCTTTCTTTTTATGGAAACATTTGAAATGCTCGCTATTTCACTGCCATTTTTAAGATAATGCCATTTTTAGACTATTTTAAGTTCAACCAGGTCTTAGATTCAAATCAACATACCAGAGAAAAATAATTTCATGTTTCACCCCAATCGGACTTGAACTCGGGACGTCCTGGTCCAAAGGCAACCACTCGTTCCTCTGAACCATTTGGTTGGACGACTTGGATTATTTCTTAGTTACTATTTCAAACATATCAACCTCTAATATTAACCACCATTTAACCTCTAATATTTTCAGTGCGAACTAACCCAGAAAATATTTACGAAGAAATATATCCCTAACCTAAACTAATTAATTAGTTTTCAATTAAACACTGTCAATTAAGCAAATTGGCTAAACCACAGGCACAGGCACAGGACAGCTTCTGTCGTTTATGCTTCGAAAAGGACAATAGAATCACAATATCCCCTTAGAGTCGCAGTGAAGAACTGCGGCAATAATACCAGTTCTTACAAATACAATCATTTACTAGGTAAAACTTTAGAAAGGACTAAGAAAACTAGGAAAGAGACTCTGACAAATTGATGTCCATTAGAATCTAAATTGCAATTGATTTATCTCTGTTCGCCAGTAAAGATTGTAATATCCAACCACACAAAGTTTTAATATTAATGAAATTAGTAAATTACCGTCACAACTGTCAAAGTTTCGCATTAAGTTTTATTCGATATCTCCTCTTTGTACCCATTTATTCGTTCGTTCGTTCGTTGGTGGTGGTGCGAGAAAAAAAAATCGATTTCTGGGGCGATAATTATAGAAAACTAAATTATTATTAATTGACAGACAAGCGAGAGTCTCAACCTATAAATTTTACAAATTAATAGAAAGAGGATAACGATTGACATCTCTTATTCTCTCATTTTCAATAATGACATTAAGACAACATTTTAATGTCGTTTTTTGGAGCCAAAAATATTTTGAATTTTGTTTATCATTTATCAATTTATGATTTGTGTGTGACTGTCAATTTTTTTTTCCTGTCATCTTAATTTTAAGAAATAAGTTTTCTCAACGATACTTATTTCCGGAAAAGTTTTAATTAAATGAACGCTCATAGCTAAATTCATTTCAGCAATAATGTCGATTTATTACACACATAAAGAAATAAATAATTGATAAAGTTTCAAATAAAAAAAGCTCAAATTAATAGGAAGGAAGAAAGAAAGAAAAAAAAACTCTCTCTTTGAACATGAAACTTCGTAAATAGTTTAAAATTCAATGCATTTTAATGGGCATGGTTTTTCTTTTCTTTTTTGCTTTTCCCTTGTCGTCAAAAAAAAGCAAAAAAAAAATTTGAAACTCCGTAATGGGGGAGGTTACATGAGGGTGGCTGTTTATTTTCAAGAAAATCCTCCCTACATTGTATATATACACAAGCCAAAGAGAAATAAAAAAAAACGCGATATAATTGGATGGAAATTTATTGCGTATTAAGTAGATGGAAATTTATTATATACCCAAGCTTAGGTTTATGTACACCATTTAGACTATTTATTTACATAATCTTTTTCAAGAGAAGAATTTTCCAAGTAAACTTATCTACATATATATTGCTTTAGTTAAAGCTATTAAACATTGTCTGATTGATTAATGCTAATGTACCTTGTTAGTCCTAAAAGAGTAGGTATTAAGGTCTATGGGATACCAAACCAATTATGTTTTTGTTTTTTTTTTTTGGTGGTGAAGGTGGGTCAGATGTCAATTTTTCTTTTCTTATTTCTTTTATAAATGAAGGAGGTTGTATGACCTTTTTGTCGCAAAATTTACTTTTAAAGTGTTTCTAAATTTGTGTTAAGGATTTTTGAATTATTTTCCAAAATATATTTGTTGATTAATTATAACTTTAATCTGGGGCAATTTACCGTAAATCTAATGCGTCAATCATCTCAGCCGGACCAAATGTTTAGATAATAACGAAATTTTTTTAGTACAACTAATCACCAATAATAAAAATGTTATCCCAAAGAATGACTTCAATTACCATTTAGTACCAAACGGTGCCTTTAAAGCGTTTACTTTTAAAAATATGTTAATGCGCTAGAAACATAAAGAATGTCTTCCTGAACAAATTTGGTTGAATTTTTTTTTTTTGATTAATTATTTCATGTTCAAAATGTATGGACCTTAAGGGGTTAACTTTTTCCAATAACTTTATATTATTATTAGCAAAAAATACTGGAAATTTAAAATAATATAAAAATGCAAACATTTTAAAATCATATTTTTAGTATTAAGAATTTCAAAATTGTGTCACTTTTTAAAATACCGTCGAAAAAACGAACACGATGTTCGGTGAACGACCATCAAAATGACGTAAGTTTTTTTTTTAATTTTCAAAACGTTAACCTAAATAAAATTGAATTTTTTTAAAAGAAACAGTCCAAAAACTTTTATTTTTGTAGGAATTATATGCGGAGGACTCACTTTTTTGTGTTACAAACAATTTCAACATAAGAAATTGTTGTAAAAAAAATGCTTAAATTTTTATCTTCTATAAAACTTAAAAATACGAAAAAATGTCCGGTTGAAAAAGTTTTTGGTCTCTTCTTGCTCTGCGGAGTCCAACGGACTCAGTTTTACGCTTTTGGGTTAAGGGTGATACCTCCAAGCTTATCAATATTTTACGTATTGTTATAAAGCGTAAATCTTTACCTTAATATATAGTAATAAAAACAAAATCACGTCACACTACCTACTAACTTACCATATAAATGTAGATATCCCAGGAAACCTTTAACTAACTAATTAAATTAGTAACACTTTCTGATCATATTTCAGATTTTCTATGTTTTGTATCGGTTTAAAGTTAGTTTAAGCCTTGATGGGACATTTATATTACAATTCGGCAAATTTTTAAAGAACTCAATATCGATATCCATGTGTGTGGACACCTAATATCCGGGTGCTTAAGGTAAAAATAAAATATATTTTCCGTATAAAAGGGAGGAAAAAAAAGAAGAACATGATATTACAGAACAATTGTGAAACAATTTAAAAGTGACCGCTTTCAACATGACTGCACCCTTTTTGGAATTTTCTATTATCCATCCATATGCATAATTATCCCATATGTTTAAGATTGTGTGAATAAAAACATCCCCATTCAACAATGTGTAACAATAGGTGGAGAAGAAAAAATATTTACATACCTGAGTCTCTCCTAAGCAATTTTGTCATTAACCATTATATAGCACCAAGAACGAGGCACACATTCATCCCATTTTGTATATATGTAAAAAAAATAATAAAAATAAAAAAGAAAAAAAAGGAACAGGAATTATTATAACAAAACAGTCGCGCAAAACGGGATCGCTACTTTAAACAAAAGGGATGTTAATGCATGCTCGACAAAAAACAATGATAAAACAACATATACGGACTAAAATTTGTAAGGATGAAGATTTCTATGTATGTATATGAATAGCAAAAGGGTAGTTATTGTTTTTTCTGCAGTGTAAACGTTTTGTAGCGTTTTGTTTTGTGTCAAGCACCCTGGGATGGTAAACAGTTATAAGCACAAAAAGATATGGTGTGCAAACACACACAGGTAAATGGATGGAATGACTACTTCTGGAGAGAGTGTAGAAAATCCGTGAGAAAAACTATTCAACAATTATACATAAAATATTTTCCGAGTAATTTTTTAAGTGTTTTTTTTTGTGTGTACTCAGACAGGAAATGGAACTGGTTTTGATGAGAATTTCAACGGCTATATATTGTTCCTTATTTTTTTTCATTGTTTGAATACAATTTGTAAATTATTTTATTAGTATGTATCAGGAAATGTAAGGCGATTTTTTAGGGGTCAATCCACCTCTATACCCATAATAAGACTTAGGGAGGAAGCACTTTTTGTATATAATAATTTTAAGAAGATTCGATAAAATCTATTGAACATTGAACAGGTCAAAATGCCCTAAATGTGGTAAAACCAACCAAAACAATAGCAAGAATCCAAATTTTAACGTTTTGTTTATATTTTCAAATTTAATTTTAGCTCAGTTTAGTAGATAAGGGATGGGACCTATTTTGAAAAGAGAAGCCAAGAAAAAGGAAAAGCTTTAGATTTTAAAACACAAATTTGGATATTTGGATGTTATATGTTCAATAAACGACCGACGTGAATCATTAATACATACAGGGTGTTTTATTAATGGTCTTTAGCCAAAATCCTAGATAAACGATCCAGCATAGAAGACAAGTGTCCATTCTGTAATGAATCACCCCACGATGTTCATCACTTGTTCAGCTGTCCTCAGAACATAACAGATCTGACAACTAGGGAACTTTGGCTCAACCCAATCAAGGTTCCTGAGTTCCTAGGATTAGTAACGGAGCCAGACGAATAGTCCAAGTCGCAACAACAACAACATAAGCGACCTGAAAATGAAAATGACATTCAACGAAAGTTTTTCTGCAAAGCTGGTTTGGACCACTCTGTATTTTCCGTCAAGTTTAGCATCATTTTAAAGCCATCTCTGAGTGGATCTTATCGCTGCCCTAATGCGAATACTACGCATTAGCAAAATTATAGTTTTTAAGAAATGCGAAAAAAATAAAAATGATTAAAATTATTTGTACGTATTTTCGGTTACATAAAAATACATCAAAACCTGGAAATGACCAAAAACGCTGATACGTGGCATTCGCAATAGGGACATATTACGTAAATGTGTGAGTATTTCTGATATGATGAAGAAGAGAAATTTAATCTATTTCGAGACGTTCCGTTTTTAATTAATAATTTCACCTTCGTTACATTCAAACGGAAGTAAATTAAATAACCATTACTTGAATTTCCTTTCTGAATAGAATTGTAGTAAAAATAATGAATAAGTGAATGAATCACTTACATATGTAATTTGTATGTATATATGAATATGATGTGTGACTATGATTTTAGTTATTCCAATCAACTATTCTAGAATTTTCTCGGTTTAAAATGTAGTCGTGTTTTGTATTTTTTTCCCGTAGCTATTTCGCGTGTGTAGAAAATACTAAATCTTTTTGGGTCGCCACAAAATTGCCACCATCGTTGTAATTCAGAGCACGTGCCGTCTTTTATTTATGGCCATCATACACATTTATCAGAATTTCAAGGCAGAACCACTGGCAATAGAGAAAATATTGCCCAAAACGAATTTTTTTTTAAATTTTTTTCTTTTAAGACATGTGAATTATTATGACAAATCCCTCTAATTGATTCCACTTAAACCTTTAATTATATTCTCCAAATTGATTGATTCGATCAAAACACGTCTATTATATTAATCAATAGGCTTCAATAAATCAAAAAAAAAGGTCCTAGTCCTATATGTGTCTATCGATGTGCCTTTTATATATGTATAGGTACCAATTTATGTATTGTGTTTATGTACAATAAAAAAAAAGGTGAAAAAAACCACACGTCTAATCGTTAAAAAAAAGGCTGTGGTGTAGTAGAGTGGCGGGCATTTTTTTTTTTTTGTTATATTTGTCAGAGATTATAGTTGTCTTTTTTCGTTTTATTGAAGGGATGATGTACTTAAGTGTTTTTTTTTTACTTCTATTTGCCAATTTTAGGGGTGACTTATTGATGTTTTTATGGTGGTGTCAATAGTATAAAAAACATTATTTGTGTCTGATTAAATGGCGCAAACAATTTATATGTGGGGTATCATGAGCTTTTTTTTGTCATAAGAATTTGTTAGTGTTGTTGTTGTTGTATATAATTTTGTAGAAAATAGATTTTGTTTTACCCGACAACAGTTTTTCCTTTTTTTTTTTTTGGCGAATTGTTGTATTGATTTTTTCCTTTCAACCCTTTCGTTGTTTGTTATGTATAAGTACATAAAACTGCTAAATACACATGCCAGTTATTTTAAGAAAGGGTTCAAGTATACGTATAGCAGATGACATTTTAAAGGGTTGAATTCTAAAGATTTTTACTTAAATTTTACATGAAAATAGAGAGAAATCGGTAGAGAGAAGATAAATGTTGGAAAAATCGTTTTACTGTTGAATTATTCTTTGAACAATTTTGTTAAGGTCATTTTTGGGTTATACAAGGTAGACGTTTACAAGAGATTTTAATTTAGTTAAAAGTTTTATAGTTAGCAATTTTTTTGTTTTTCGTTTTTTTGGGTAGATAATTTGGTGGTTGATTATGTACATAATAGGTTTTGAGAAATTTTCTTACTCGTTTTAATTGGAATTTGATGTAGGATGGATGAGTATGAGTAGATAAAGTTAAATACTTAGTGAAAAACATAAAATGACACTTAGTTAGTAAATAATATTAATTTCAAGGTAATATTTATCAAATTTAGGAAAACAATTTTTTGTTAAGATTTTTCCATTTTTCCCTTAGATTCTTGATGAAAGTTTCTTAAAAAATTCAGATCTCCTTAACTACTGGACCATTGTTTGAGGATCTTTTTTCCCCCAGTTAGGTGCTTCAAATATCTATCAGAAAAACAATATTTGCCTAACCGGTGATTGTTAGGGTAGGATATTTAGATAGAAAATGGGTTTAAAAACATCATATTAGTTAAACATTTTTAAAAAATCAAAGGATTAGAATTTATTCTCGAAACTATCCGCAGTTAAAGCTGAAGAGTGTACGAATTCAACGATGTATAGATGTCGGGGCTATTTGGTCGTTTAGTATTTATTTTAGAATTTTTCAAAATAAAATTTCAATTTTTGTTCGGAATTTAAGTCGTTTTCAACCTTTCTATAGTAAATGTGTAGAGATACATGTGAAATTTTAAACAAATCACTTGAAATGTAAAAAACGGTAAGATTATTAATTTCAAAATCAAATTTATGGAATACGGGAAAAAAAATGTTTTTGTTCAGATATTCCTAATTTCATCCCTTGAAAAAAATTTATATCTCTAAAACTGGAGAACTGTTCCAATTAACTGCTTCGAATATCTAATCATAAAAAAAAATATTTGGCCAACCGGTGATCGTTAGAGTGGTACATTTCGAAAGAAAATAGGTTTAACACTAGAACCAGCGCAGACCCACCATTTTGACAAAATTTGAAACTTTGATTCAAAATTATTGAAGTTCTTAAAGCATTTTTATATGCATTTATATTGACTTTTATTTTTATAAAAATACGATTTTTTATATACAATCAGTTTCAACCCTGCACCCCTATTCCTGTTTTATGTATATATGTAGAGTATCTAGAAGTAGGCATACATAAAATGTCGGTAGTTCTACATCATATCAACTAAAAAAAAATGTTTACAATCGAGGGATTTTGTGTTAGCGTGCACATCAGTGTCAATAACATCGTTGGTAGTATACCTACCTAAAACCTCAAAAACTTTTATTTATTATTTAATTGAAAATATTATTACCTACCACCCACTTTCTACCTACTCTGTACATAATAAACGTATTTTTCATTATTAAACCACTCCCTGGCATCAGTAGGGATTCATGATAAAATTAAAACATTTTTTTTTTGTATTTATTCAATTTTAATTTTTTTTTTATTCCTGCAAAATAATAAACATACGGTCTACTAATGGACGTTGTACAATCAATCAATTAAATTTTTATTTCTATTTTAAAAACACACCATTCGCATGTTTTAGTAGAAAATTATATATGTATGGCTTCATGCATTTTAAAGTATTTATCCACTCCTCTACTTATTATAAGGAAGGGAAGTCAATAATATGTACATTTAAATAAAAAAAAAAACTTTTTTTTAATTTTTTCTACTGTACATTGTTAACATTATATCACAATCTAAATCAAAACTGTAACAATTGCATTTTTTTAGGTTTTTTTTTTTTGCTCAATACGCTGACACCCCTCAACCATTTTTTTTTTGTAGGTTTTTTTTTGCTATAGCACTAACTCAATTGTTATTCGTTGGAAGAACAATTGAATCCATGTTAGTCATATCAGCGCTCTCCCGTACTGCCATTTGGATAAATGAAACGAGGAAGGATTTATGTGAATTTATGTTTCATGTAGAGCAACTCATAAAAAACAAGTTAATGAAATTAAAATCAGTAGCATACCGGATTAATGGGCATATGAACTCGGTATATAACTGACGGCACTGATGGTTAAATTGAATAAAATTCATATTTCATAGCACATTTCAATTATTACAAAAACAAATTTTTTTTTTTTTGCTTTCATTGAAATTCATAAGGACAAAAAATGATATTGTAACTTTAAACAAATTTTATTGTACTTGATGTACTGGAAATAACTCCCCTGTTGAATTGAAAGTTACCAAAAAAAAACATTTTTTTTTGTTACCATTTTGTATTTTATAATTTAACTTTTTTTTGCTTCAACTTTTCTGCTTCCACCAAAAAAAGTGCATGTAGGTACACTGAGCATCAAGAGTATTCGTAAAAATTAACATTATTTCTTATAGGCATTTTTACGAATATACTCATGATGCACACAGTTGGAATCTTTATTTTCATGTAATAATTTTTTGGCGTTTCCTTCAAAAATAATTACAAATTAATTTTGGTCACAAATTTTGCTGGAAAATACAATAAATCAAAATTGCGTACCTTTCCCACTTAAAATATTTTAAAAATGTCTTTAAAAGAAAAAGAGATTTTGAAAAAAAACTACAAAAAATAATTTAACAGATGGTAGAAGCATCTTCGACTTTATTTTGGTAGCCATTTATTATTGTTCATTTTAATTGAATTTTTTTGAAGAATGAATTCATACAAAAAACCATTTTCTATTGTTTTTGTTTAAAAGAAAATTTTCTTTTATTGTTAGTGAAATTGTGAAAGTACGTTTACCTTTTTCAGACATAATTTAATTTATACACATTTTTATGCAAATGATGTTTAATTAAATTTTCAAAAATAATTCTTATCGGCTGTTTTTAATTATACACCAAGAGTAGGAGCTTTTATGATTTTCCTTTGTTAAATTATTATTGAATGTGTTTGTGCGATTGTTTTTAACGTGAAATTGGCAGAAATATATATTTTCAATAAAATGATCTTTTTCATGAATTTTATGTCCTAATAACAATTATTATGTTTCAAATAATTTCTTCCAATAAAAAGATGGCGAAAGAAGGGAGGTCCCCCCTTTCCTTTTAAAATTGTTAATAATTCCAAAATACAAATTTTAGTCGTGTTTTTAAAGTAAAATTTGTATCCACCCACTCACTCTCTCTCAGATCAAAGACCTGTCCGACAATATTTTTTTTTTTTAATTATTTATTACTATATTATGATGAAATGCTGTTTGTAGAATACAGTGGTTAACAAAATTATTAGGACGCGCAAATAGAATTTTGTTTTGAAATAAAAACTGGAGAAAACTGGATTTTTAATATTTATAGCGTAAAATTGTTAAACAAAAAATTATTATTTTATTTATGATTCAGTTGGGCTTTTAGGTTAATAATAACTTCAGTTTCTGAAAAAATCGAAAATTAATCTGTTATAGGTTCTCGGAGCTTTAGATTTTTTTACTTTTTTGTACATTTTACACACATAAAAAGTATTTTAATTTCATAAAGGTTCATCCCTATCATATAACATTTAATAGAAAAAGGAAAACATATTTCGCTCATTTTTCTATATGATGAGATATGCAAATTTAATTAGTTAAATTTCAAAAAAAAAAAAAAAAAATCTATTTACATTTTTGCATAATTATGAAAATTCCTTGCCAAGTTGCCAAGCTTTACATATAATTAAGGCGAATTTAAATGTTTCTAGGATATTTTATATACGATGAATTTAACATTGGTATAGAAGAGGAATGGTACGGAGGACATGGTGGGAAAAGTTTGCATTAAAAAAAAAAAACTTTTTTTATGTATTTCTCTTCTGCCTCTTAAAATGTATAAGTATAATTTTTATGTACATAACTATATATGTATTATATGTTACTATGTTATATAAAATTGCATAGCTTTGGTTTTATTTAACCCCTATGTAAAAAGAGGGGTACATAAGGACTTTCATAATTAAACTTTTGGATGATTAAAAAAGTTGAACGCGTTTCGAACAAGACGAAGGGAAATTAAAATAGCAATGGCGGTTTATGGTGCTATTGGGAGGATTTTTCAACATTCCAGGAGGCATCCTTTTATACATACATATACAAATATA
>JANSTT010020065.1:0-10212 GCA_026745375.1 Platyura marginata | reverse complement strand
GTTAAATTTGAACGGAACGGAGCGGAACGGATCGGAGCGGAACGGAACGGAACGGCGCATTCTGCCTGCAGCTTTACGCGCTCCACTTATCGTCATATACTACATTTATATGTATAATGCAGCGTCGAACAAGCTATTCAAAAACACAGTAACAGTTCCATGCACTTTATCTCTTCAACGCAATTAAAGTTTTGACAAGACTCTGTCGTCGTTATTATTCGTGAATTAGTTGTTCGAATGAGCACTTTTGATAACAACAACAAAATAGCACATTATTCGAATAATTTCATCTCAACATACATTTATATGAATGTAGTAATAAACGCATTCACTACATTATCAGCTGTCAATGTGTCAATAGATTATATCTGTCGCCAGGTGCACTAATTGTGAAGTGTACACCACTTGAAATTTAACCCTTTGTGTGTACTTCTGCTAGTATTTTATAAACCTTTTCATTTAAAAAAATCTATATTGATTTTATAGAGTGAAAATTTATTGTACAAATTTATAATTATTCAATATAAATTTACGATACATATACAATAATAATAATGTATGTATGTAATTATATAATTAATTAATCGTAAAACTTCTATTAGCTAATTGCTCGACTAATTGTAGTTACGATGAATGATGAATCTCATACATTATTTATAATAGACTGTTTTTAATCAATATCACATTTTAAATTCTCGAACATTAGATTTTTATGAAAATTGCATACCACTCCCCCTTATTATTAACCGAACATGCTAACAACTAGAAAACTTTTCCATAATAATTTGTTCATTTTGCAATGTTTTACATAAAAATGATAGAAGTCCACAATTAAATGCACTGTACAGTGTACATATAAATGTTTTATTAGACATAAATTATGGTATATATGGTATGGAGCTCGTTCAATTAAATAACAATCGTGGGGTTGTAAATACATTGTTCTAACGTTCAATCAGTCGGTGTTGTTATGATTTTTTATCATTGGTGTAGAATTGAAGATGATTCGACATTTCATGTAACTAGTTAATAACCTCATAACAACGTCTTACATTTTGTTATTAATGTTGTTAGAGGTTGTAATTGTCAAATAGACAAATAGATCGTGGGAAAATTGATTAAATAGTTATGAAATTAAAACTTTGTTTATTAATAAAAGTTGCAAATATACATAAATATTGTAAAGGATGTCGCGTGATGTTATGACAATTATTAAATAGTTATTTTCAATTTTATATAAAAACTATTAATATTGGTCAATTTTAACTATTTATTTGTTATATTCACTAACTATTCAAATAGTTAATATGATAATTTTTTTAGTTAATTTAACTATTTCCGAGATTTATAAATATTAACTATTTCTGACTTAACTATCGAAGTAGCTACGAATAAATATTTATTTTTCTCTGAGTCCATATGGTGAACGGAAGTGTTAAAATGTCCACATGTATGCCAAATGCGTACATTTAGTTTCTATCTAGTACATTATTATATTATAATATATATATTATCTAGTAAATGTAAGCAATATAATTACGGAAAAAAGTTTTATAATTTTCATTTCGTCACGTTAACAAATTTAGTTAAAGTTGTTTTAACTATCGATTTCAGTGGTCCCTCAACAGATGGATGGAAGGCAACTCAATAATGTTTGCCCTGTTTTTTAATAGTCTGATTGTTTTTGAAGACTAGAAAACATAACTGATTATAGATAGAACTTAGTGTCTAATGCTTTAAGAGTAAAGATCAGTATCTACTATTGAAATTAAATTACAGTTACCTAAGTATATTACCAGCTAACCACCTATCTAGCGACATAAAATTTCTTCTTATTAAGTCACAAAATTATACAAACCATTTAAATTAAAATCTTGTAGCATATATTTTGGGTAATTTTGTATAAGTGAAAGGAAGAAATTTTCGTACCAGCCATCAGATCAAATTAATGATTACAAAATTAGAGTGGTGGCATGTTTGCACAAAATATTAATTAAATGAAATTAAAAAGCCGTAAAAACATTGTTCTTATTGTATCTCTAACAGTCCTCTACCTTTTTTAAACGAGATTTATACCTTGCTGTGAATTTTAGTTGCGTTGCTGGTAATTGTTTTGTTGTTGTTGTTGCTGTTGTTGTTGTTGTTGCTTTTGTTGTTGTTGTTGATCTTTTTGGATACTGTTGATGTGTACCAAATTTAATTCACAGAAATGTATACAAAACCCTCATTTTCCAAGTCAAATAAACTAAACATAAAGCAATTTTAATTGGCTCTTTTATGTCTGAAAGGATTCCGTTCCTCATCATATCACAGACAGGAAATGTTATACAATCAAAGAGAAACTTTCATCTTCATCCCAATAATAAATAACAATCTCTCTAGACAGCTTATGCCTTTAATCAAGCAATTGCCCCGTTATGTATGCAAAAAGCATTCCAACAACAATAACTCCTGAGTAATAAGAAAAGAAAAAATCAATCTCTAGAAGAAAAAAAAAATTATCGCCAACAAAACATAACTTAAATTGAATACCAACCCCTTCTTCTGATTTTTCTCTATCCAAACCATCTATAATAAGAAGAAAAGGAAATATTTTTTTTCCCTTTGCCCTCTATGGCGAACGAAATATTGTGTTTCCACCCAGAGACGGGTTGATTGAAATGTTTAATATTACACTGAAAATAAGTATTAGATCAGATTTGTTGCATTAAAAAAAGTGATTAAAAGTTTTTTATAAAATTTTATATTTTCTTTCATATTTTTTATTATTCTTGAGCCAGTTTGAGTACGCCATGGGGTGAAATTTATATCAAGCCAACTTCTTAGTTGAAAACTTTTGAAAATGATTAATGGAGAAATTAAAATTGTGCCGTGCAGATTTTTAAATTTAATTATGTAAATAATGTAGATTTTCGTTCAATGTATTCATCCCCATATAAATTATGAAAGTTACTTGGTGTGTAAGTGTATACGTGAAAATATAGTACATATACCTACATATTGTATTTATAATATTAACATACATAGACAGAGGCGTCAATTAGATACTTAATCATATTTTCAACATGGTTCATTTTTTATTGGCTTTTTTTAGCATTATTTATTTTTAAGAAAAATACAAAAAGAAAACCCATAACGTTTTCCCTGTACAATAGAATCTAATTTATCAAGAAAGAAAAATACCTCCATATTGAAAAAGGCTAATATTGATAATGTACTACAATTAGTTCAATTATTTTTTTTTATTTTTTGATGAAATCTTAACAGTTGAATAATATTTTTCATAAATATTACAATAACTAAATCATTTGCAAGTCAATTGAACATTGTAGAACATCTGATATTTGACAAATGTTAAGATTATAGATTTAAGACTCCTTCTAATTCAACATTCATAAATCAGGATCCAAGATTTAATGCAACAATGCTTTTTTTAAGCATATGTATGTATATTAAGTAAATCCGAAAACGACGTCACTGGATATATCTATAATAAACATTTGGAACTTTTTCTATGTATAAAGATAAAAGAAACAATCTGTATAGTAGACTTACTAAAAACATATTTTAATATTTGACTCTCTTAAATAAATAATAAATTTGTGGCCAAACAAGGTAGATGGTTCCATTCAAAAGATGTTAATATATTGTTTCAGTGCGGTGGTTCAGATTGGTGGTGCGGTAAATTTATTATGAATGTAATTTGGTTGTGTTTGATAGTAAAAGAATAAATTTCAAAAGAGGACAATTGGGAATAAAATTTCAAAGATAATGCCTCAATAGGAAAATGTGTTTACATAAAAAGATGTTCCACCACGATAAGAATGAATAAAAGCTTTTTGCATATTTATATACAAAAGCCCATATCCAGATGTATAGCACAAAGTACCGTACTAAGTATGAATCGCGAGTGCTGTGTTATCTGCAAAATGAAAATTAGTGGCAGAAATGTTCAAACAGATAACGTATACCAAACAGAGATAGAAAATAGAATATTAATGGAAAACTACATATACACGATGTAAGCATTTTCATTCTTCTTTTAATACTTCAAATAAATCACGCTAATTTAAACAACTTAATTGACGGCGGCGGAAGGCAGCTTTTACACTTGTAAGGTATGAAGTGAGGTATATAAATATATGAAAATCACTATAATAAATTGTTATATATCTACCGTAAGTATATACAATACATATACCTAATTATATCTATACAAATTAGCTTCATTTACTTATTTATGTATGTATAGGACAAGTAATTACCTTTTTTTCCTTTGAAGTTGAAAAAGTTACTTGAATTATGCAAATTTAAGAAAATTTTCTGTAACAATATAAAATATTTTTTGCAGCATGCTTAACAAAAATATTATTTGAAAGAGGGGTGAGTGAATTTTTAATTATTAATTATAAAAATTAATTTATTATTTTTTTGAACAATTTTAAATATTTCATGTTTTCTAGAAATGGATCAAGACAAAATAAAAAAAGTCCAAAGTGTTTTTTTTAATGTTTAATTGTGCAAATACTAATACCTAGCTTTGTACTTTAAATTTTATATATTTCAAAAACAAATTAAATTAAATAAAATGTTTTTAAATTTTTTCTGCTAAATATATCGAAATACAATTGAAACCAAAAAAAAAACAACCAATCAACACAATATAGGTTCGTTTTTGCTACTGAGACTACTAAGAAGCACGCATGTTATTACAAAAAATATGCCTCATGATGACGAAAACATCGTCCCTTTTAACGTCAACTATGATAACTCGGTTTGGCTCTCTTTTCAGTAGAGACGTTTAATGTTTTTTTTTTTAATTTTAAGAGTTCATTTCTCAGCTAAAGATTAACTTTTTTACACAATTTTTTTTATTATTCTGTTCGAGTTTGCGAGATTCTATTCTACTGTAGTAACGATTTTATGGATTTATGAGGAGACTTAATAAGCAACACCAGTACACCTTACACATAAATGTCTATAGTAATAATATGCAAAAGGATCTACTAGATATGTACAATTGTACAAATGTAATACGTACATATACGAGTATAGAAAAAATCTATAAATAAAAAAATTCTTCACAAAATACAAAACGAGAAAATAAATTACATGTGCAATGTGCAGTATGCACTTGTGCATTTATACAGTTTGAATGAAGTAGTTCTGCCGTAGTCATAAATTTTATAGTTGAGTTAACTACAAAATGTAATTTAAAATCTAATCTATATGTAACATTTGACTTGAAATGAATTAATTTGACTTGTATTTTTTAGATGCACCACCATATATATACCAGCGCCACCATCAGCCGCCACCGAATGCATTTCTACTTTCTATACCTACATATACCTCTGGCATCATATATTTTAAACTTTAAAAAGAATAAATCAAGCGTGCAGGATAAATGAACGTTCTATATGCAAAAGTTTAAACGTTTTGCTTTTGTCGATTATATTTTTTTAGCAATATGCTGCCAGCCAATCTTAATGGTATTCCATTTCTCCATCTTTAAAAATTCAGAATTATAATATTATAACGGGTAAGTATAGGATTTCAACGGAACGTATAGACATAAATCCTCTCAATCCAATTCATTGTGTCAATGTCACTTCCGGATTTTTTTTTTCTGAACTTTATATTATACCAGCATTTTATTAATTGGTTCATGAAAATGGTCTCATTCAATTTCCAGACTGCAGTAATAATGTTACAGACAGACATTATAGTTTAGTCATGTGATGATACATATATATCCGTATATCTGTATAATAAATGCTTGTTCCAAATTGTTCCAAGCAGTGAACGACCTGTTGACATTTTTACCAAGATGGGTCATGGATGGTATGTACTACTATATATTATAAGTTGAGAATATATACATATAAGTATATATATTTGGTTGGTTCGTTATGCACTACACAACTGTAAGTAAGATACGCTGTCGGCAATTTGTCATGTCATCGAAATTTTGAATGGGGGTTGGTTCTAAGCACTGGAGCAGTTTAAAATGGTATTATGTATATTTGTGGAAATAAATGACAGTAATTATTGACTATGTTTTTTTTCGTGTTACACTGTACATGTAAATAAAATTGACTGTGTGCCCTTTTTATGACTGCTGTGGAATTTGCTAATTGCTTTGGGGGAGAGTTTTTTGTATAAAGTATTATTTCAATTTAAGTTTATTTATGTGTATTTTGTGACACAGAGAATATTTTAAACGATATCTGCATCTACTAAAAGACAACAGTTTCAATACAATACAAGACAAGTTATTTTTTCAATCAACTTACAATTTTTCCTCTTCTAACGAGACATATTACTTTTCATTTAAATATCAGCGTTTTAGACTAGAAGAATCTTTACTATTCCGACCAAACAATAAACTAGTGTACATTTTAATTTCAATCTTGTATACAAATAGTTAGCACACTAAAAATAAACAATATGATCAACAAAAATATTTTAATAAACGTACTATTTCATCACTCTAAATGAGAATATGTAGTTATTTTTGCGCCACATTTTTAAAAAATTTTATTGCTAAGTATATTAATATGTTAATATTACAATCCTTAAATTCTTTCGCTAGCAGTTATTATTATTCTAATTAATTTTAATTTTATTTAGGCATTTGGACTATATACATATACATTATGTAGAGGCTTATGGCGATATAAATGTAATTTATTAATACCTAACATTGTTTATACTCTCATATCAAATTCATAGTTATTTATTGTAGTAACTGTGTTTGCTATAATTTATTGCCGCCGAATACACGAACTTTGATTTAATTATGTATATGGAAACATGAGCGCTGCCATGCATTATTTTTTTTTGAGTTATAATTAAGGAACACGCAACAGACAATTATTAAACCAATAAAAAATAGCTTCTCCCTTGTAATGTGTTTTAATACCCGAAAAAAATTTGAAAATATCATATCCCATACATAAATGTAAATAATTTAAAAAAATTCTTCTATCATACTACAAAACAAAACTAATCATAAATATACACGTCCACTTCATTTACCTACCCATTCATTCATTCATTTAATTCAATTCAATCGCATTCCAGCTCGGTTCAAGTGCAAGGCTATTAATAAAATTTGAAAACTACACAGTCAGTAGTTAATTTTAAATTCTTTCTGTTTAAATTTCATTCGCACTTAATTGAGGAGTAATTAAGCAAATGAGCTAAAAGCAAAATTTGTAATTCATAAATATCGTATGAGGGTAAGTTATGAATTTATCATTTTTGGTTCAGAGAATTTAATTGATATAATTTTGTGGATATGGTATGAGTATTTTAGAAGTATTTTTATTCGCAATAAATATGCATTGAAAATATTATTAATCATATTACACAGCTATTAGAATATTGAGATGATGATGAGTTTTCATCAATCAATTTCAAATTAAGAATCTGAAAATTACTAACATTACATAATACAATTCTCAATCACAATTCTAAAGTATCTTTAACGAGTGTATTCAAACCAAAATTAAAAAGAAAGATGAAATTAAATATGATAAACAGCCTCTTCGACATTTTACCTCAATGTAACGGGGTAGTGTCATATCAAAAACGAATTCCATTAACTTGTTTTTGTGTTTCGGCCCAGAATAAGAAGAATTAGAGGCAATAATTGTACTTAATCGTATATTTTAATATTAAAATTCACTAGATATCTAGATATACATAAATTCTTCTCTATTTTACTTAAATTTAGATTGACTGCAAAATAACAACTTCCTTTCCAAGTGAAAAACTATTTAGAATTCATTAATTTAATATGCTCTCCTAGAAAAATAACATAATTTTAAATATAAAAATAAATTTTCCATAATTATATACAATAAATTTAAGCATTTTTAATAATTCTATTTCACCTGCTATTACTCTTGAGATTATAAAACTTTTCCGCTCCTGCTGATTTACTGGAGTGTTACATAATTAATATGACAAGTCCAAAAACATCAGAAATATTTTCCCTACAAAAGCTCTAATTTATCAAGCAATCATGGGTCTAAAACAGTTTCCTCTCTCCTCCCTTTGCCCAAACAACAAAATTACATTATTATTATACAATGTGAATAACAAAAGAAATAATATCCAACCAAGCTTATGAAAAGCTATTTTTATTCCATAGCTTAAATTATTTTAATTTATTCAATTTCCTAACCCCCTTGTTTGGTTAGTTATTCGTTAAACTTTAATAATTGATTTTTTTCGCCACAAACCAATTTAATTTTTCTGTGTGCTTTATCATTATAATATAGTATGTAGGTATATGTGAGTGTGTCTATTATACCTATATTATATATATTTTCAATGTGCATGTATTTGAACGCTTAATTTCTTTTGGAAGGCCAAAATTCAATTTATTTACATAAAAATGTTAATTTTTTGTTGGTAATGCCGATTTCGGTTCGTGATTTCCAGAGCTAGATTATGGTTTGTTTACACCATAAAGGCATGTTTTAATGTGAAATGATGTTGCCTGATATAGAGAAAATGGTTTTTGCGTTTACATTTTAAATTAAAATCAATATTTCATCATTATTAATTTGAAAATATTTTCCGTATTTGACCTTTCTTGATGTAAATAAGTTGAAAGTTTTATATAAACTCAATCATTAAGGGAATAGAACTTTGGCCAGAAAAATTGTTTTCAATGGAAAATTTGTCCCCCGAGAAATGGTGACTTTAATCACAACTTTTGTATGATGACAAAAATTGAAATAATGACAAAACTTCGGTATGTATTTTTAGTTTACTTTTGGATACGTACTTTCATAAAGTAAAAGTACATTACCAGAGTGTAAGTTGTAAAACGTTTCATAACAATTTACGAATGCTAAAATTTCTTAACAGTTTGGATTAATTTTCATTTAACTTTTTGGTAACTTATGCTCCCACCGTTGGGCGCCAATTTTATTTTCCATTATGAAATTGCTCTAAACTAGATAAATTAAAGCTGATCGTTACGGCAAAAAGTGTCGATAATACTAAAAAACTACAAAAAAAAATAGACAACGTTATTATACAATGCTTAGAATTATTTTTTTTTACCATTTATTTGTTTTTTCTTAATTTTTTATAAAATAAAATTCACTCCACTAATTATTTCCAAGAGCATTTGTTAGTTTTGTCTTAATAATAATTTACTTCTTAGGAACATCATTAGATTTTCTTCCTATAGGACCTATAATAAATATCTTGCCATTTTATTTTTTCGATTTAAAAATAAGTAAATAACTAATTTTCATTAGAAAAAAAAAATAGAACGACAATAATGAAAATTAACTTTCGAGATAATTAAATGTGAAAACATTCCATAGTCTCTCATTATATGTATGTTTGCAGCCCCAAAGATACAACGCGTGTACATTATAATTAAGCGGGAAAACGATTTTCCCATGCAATACGGTCGGTTTACAGAATGTTTCCAAAAACAGTGGCATAATTATATTCAAATCTAATTTAACATACACAATGTATTATAGAGAAGGACTCTGTTAATGGCTTGGTCAGCTTGTGGTAATTGCTCTTAATTTCATATGACAATAATATCCAATATATCTTTTTGATGTCCTTTAATTCATTTAATGTAGGTATACACAAAGGGCATTAGATTTTCTTATTATTAGTAATAAAATGAGAAATAAATTTAGGATAATTGTTTGCGTGAAAAGAGATTTAAAATTTTTAAATATAATGACCATATAGTGAAATTAATGTATATAATTAATAAGGTGCAAAAATTAATATAGAATTGATAGATAGATTGATAGATACAAAGAGCATCAAATCGAAATATGGCTCATAAATTTAAGATTTTTAAGAATGGGTGTTAAATATCACAAAATATCCAATTTATACCAAAAATATGTAAATCACCAATTAATTGAAGATTTTTAGGCCCTATTGTGTCAAAAGGTCTATGAAGGAGGTTGGAAGGTACAAAAACGGCAACGTGCTTATAAATACGCTGTTGTGTAAAAAAGGGTTGATATTTTGGCGGTCCAGAAGATGATGACAGATGTCCAAAGAAAACTTTGTAAATCTAATAAAGTGCAATTTTTGTTTAATCCAAATAACTGAAGTTTTACTTTACGACCTTTTTACTTTTGTGGCTTTACTTTATTGGCACATGTTATTTGAGCTACATACATACCTCAATTACATACATATATACAT
>JANSTT010020064.1:0-10214 GCA_026745375.1 Platyura marginata | reverse complement strand
CGTGTTATGTAAAAGTTGAAGAGTATTTTTAGTGGCTTCAAAAAGATAATTTGAATCTAAATTTTTTACGGGAAAAAAACCAACAACGTCCCTATTTTTTGAAAAAATAGAAGTTATCATAAAAACTTGAATTCTCGTGGCTACTTCTTTATCTTTAGAATTTTGAGCAAATCCTTCAAGTTTATTGGCTTTATAAGAAACTGTCGGTTTGACGTAAATTTCATCTAAGAAAAGGTTAATATATTTTTCATGAGGTTGCAAGAGTTGTATCTCTCAGATAAGTAATTGTCATGGATAGAACCAGCACAAGCAGGACCAATATTGAAAGTTTTGATATACCTTGGGTGAGGTAAAATAATTATATTTGATTCACAAAAAAATTTATATGCTGCTGGAAAGGTGTAAAAAAATATGGACGCAAAAATTTGTAAATCTGAAAAGTACCTCTTGCGCTTACTATAAAGCAACTTAAGTTGATCATGTAAAAAAATTACTGAAGTCAAATTAGAATCGTCTGATTCAATGAGGCCTTGAAATTTAAATAAAATATTTTGTACTTGGTCGTCAATAGATAACGGAGTATCAATCATATTGTTTGATAAAAATGTAATTAAATTTTCTAATTTGGAGTATAAATTACTTTTCAGAGATAAACTCAAAATAAATTCAAATTTTGAATTGCAGATAATCGTATCATCCCGAAAAACTTTGAGGTTAAATTCTTTATCTATAGAAAAGGAGATTTGAAGTTAAGGGACGGAGTCAAAATCATGTTTCGGAAAGAAAATTAAATCTTTTATATAAAAAATAGTAAATTTTTTTAAATTGAACTTATGTTTGTTATTTTGGATATCTTCTATGCTTTCAATTCCATCGGATTTGATCCATTGCAGATTTTCAGCTTCTATGACAGCTGAAGTTTCCCATCTCTTGTTTGGAAGTTGAAGTAGACGATAAATATGATAGCACATTCGGAAAAATATATAAAAAAAATAAAAAAAACAAAAATTTAAATAAATTAAAAAAAAAATTTGTTTTCATAAAATCCAAAATTAAAGGCGACGAATTGTGCGCGACGAATAGTGGGCGACGAATTTTGCGAGACGAATCATACGACTTTGGATATATTATTTGTAAAATAATAGAAAACCGTAACGGTTATTTATCATGTAATATACATATGCATATGTATGTAGGTCCTACAAGACAGATGGATGTCTGTTCGTTCTAATATCTATTAATTGAAATTATATAATGTTACAATTACCATGTAATGTTAAATTTATCAATTCATGTGGAAACTGAACGATCTCTTTCATTATATTAGTTTTGATACAGTCACATATGTACATACATACATATACATATATTTATATTAAACTTTTCAAAAATGTCTCTTACACAACCATATCAGATTAATAGCCCAAGAAAGAAGATAATATTAAGGACAATATGTGAATCCAAAAATCTCTATTATGTTATGTTATCATTTTCAATATTGTTGTCAGTTAAATGTGGTTGAAAAAAACTAAATTAAATTGTGATATACTGCCGTTTTCAGAAAATCCTTTTTGGATGGACTTAAATGCTGGGTTTTAATATTTAATGCACTCAGTTTCACATTAAATTCTAAAATGTACTAATTATAATAAATTTGTAAGAAATGTATTCGCGAAATGGAGTACCGCTATCACATTCAATATCATTTATTAAAAGAGATTAATAGACCTATTCATGGTGTAAACTCTAACAACCGCTAAAAAACCAATAATCAAAACTATTCGAGTGTCACTGGTTATTATCGTATTCAAGGGTACATGCATATGCATATTGAACACCGATAGCGCTTGTGCTTATTGCGCGAAAAATTTTAAGATTTGGTATTTGTTGTTTCATCAAAGTCATCATCTATGTGAAGTGTCAAACAAAAACCATTTTTATGATGTTTTGTAGTTGTTTACAAATTTGTTTTTTTATAAGGAGGGTGCCTACTGGCAACAACACTTAGGCCCATTAATGGCCCCCTCTTTAAGAACGGCGGGTTATGCTTTAGGGGTGGGGGAGGGGGTATCAGACAATTATTTATGGATTCAACCAGCCTGTTGTTCTTACGAACTCCAGTATGCTATTGAGGTTCAGCTCCTTTAGGTCCTCCAGATATTCAAAATTGAAGGCCCCCAGGTATCTTGCCCTTGTTCCATAGAGTGCTGGGCATGCTTCCTGAGATTTGCATGCCCGGTGATAATGGCTATGAGTGTTCTCAACTGTATTCTGCTTAACTTTAGAATTGTCTGTGTTTTAACCATGCTTGGTTTCTCCCACAGACTTCTTGAAGTTCGGCATGATTACAGATTTATCCATCTTTCGGTGTGAAGAAGTCGGATCTTATCTCTGAGGGCAGTTGTGATTGCCCTCAGAGGTACCTTGACTTGTTAATCAACTAGCAGCTGATCTCCTGCGGCTCCTTCCTTCGCCACTTTATCAGCCACTTCGTTGCCCTGTATTGTCCCGATGTCCTGGTACCCACAGTAGCTCTACCCGGTTGTTTTCAGACAGGGATTCTATTGCGGTTATGCAGTTTCTGACGAGCGTTGTTGTTTGGGAAACAACTGCCATCAGTGCTGCCCGACTGTCTGAGCACATCGCGATTCTTTTATTTCTTATTCCCAGGTTTTTTAACTTGTTGGCTGATTCGTCGCACACAATTCGTCGCGGACAATTCGTAAATGTATATCCATATATGCCTAATATATTATTTCATAAAACAATATTTTGTCATAATCAAAGAATAATGCAATTGAATTAAACCTTATCATCTATATAAATTTAAATTCCGACAATAAATTATTAATTCATAGCATTACATTTTACAGATATATGAAAAATAAAAAAAATCTATTTCTCCCAATGTTATTTAATTTGCGCAAACGTAAAAGGATAATATTTACAATTTCTTTACACATTCAACTTGCTTGGCTTTACGTGTGACGACAAAACTCGTTTTATATTTTTTTTACTAGTACTATATTAGTATGTAACTTCTCACAATAAGAACTTTTAGTTTTTGGATGGTTTGTTTCTTCGGTAAGACCTGCCTATTGAACTTTTGGTTTTTAAAGCTAAAAAAGACGTACCGAAAAATAATTTCAATATATAGGAAATAAACTATAGCCATTTATATTGAAGGATTTCTAGTCTGCTTATACTATTTGTTCTGTGGTATAAGTGAAACCTATATAGATACATTAGTTACATATATGTACTATACAGGGATCTCTCGAGTTACGCGGTTAATTGGTTCCGTGTAAGTCGAAACCGCGTAAGTCAAGACTCAGGATTAGTGCAAACTACAATATTGCGTTCCGTGTAACTGGAAACCGCGTAACTTGAAGTTAGAAACACATACAAAAGAGAAGGTTTCGTTCCAAGTGCGAAAATTATGAAGTTTCAATTCAAAAAATATTTTTTATTTAATATTAGTTCGTAATACATAAGTCGGTACAAATTTTCCAAGAAATTGGGTTTTTTGTTTTTTTTTTAATTTCATTAAAATATTAACAAACATAATAAAAAAACACTGAAACTGGACTAAAATAGATTTCAAAAGGTTGTGAAATGTGTATAAACATATTTTTTCTACTCACATACTTTCACTGTCAGTAGCAGTATCTACTTCAAAATATTGTGAAATACATATTGTGAAATACCTATTATCTTTTTTATGTAAAAACATTTATCTACAATCATATATTTTCTTTTTAAAAAAAAATTGGCCCAAAACCGCGTAACTCGAGTTTTGCCGCAATTTTTTTCCGCGTAACTCGAAATTCGCGTAACTCGAGGGAAACCTGTAAATATATTTTACATATACATACACACATATTGTTGCAAATAATCCTCAACTGTCGCTTATAATGCCCACAAAGTAGTTATTTACACAGAATGCTAAGAAACTTTTTTAAAAAAAAAAATAAAAATTCTGCGTTCATACAAAAACATCCCTCTAGTCTAGCTTCTTCCCCTTTGTAATACTTATATATGACTGTTTTATATTCTACTTGCATTTCGTGTTTATGGAAATTTTCAAATATTATGTACTTACATCAGAATGTTCCATACGGATACTTGCAATGTAAATTATTTGGAAAATAGGACAAAATAAAAATATGAACATATATTCAAAAATTCTTTTTTTGATGATAATGTAACAGAGGTTAAGAATTTCATTGCTTTAGTAAGAATAAGAATCAGCAAAGTATGTTATAGGTTTTGATGGTTTTGTTTTTAAATCGTTTTTTTAGTAGGCACACTCGTCTCTCGATTTGCACGGTACTTGATTTACACGGTACTTGATTTACACGGTTTGTAAATTTAAAAAATCTTGTATTTTTATTATTTTATATTGAACCCACTCATTGCATGTTGTGTTTCGTTTTGCACAGTTTCAGTCTATCTACAGGATTTTTCGAAAAATGTACAAATATCTACCGTGACAATGTAGGGATGGGTATAATTGGCTTGTGATATGGTGCAGAGTTTGACGATCAATTTCAAATGAAAAACTAATATTGACAGATTTTTAAAAATATGATGAAGGACGAAAATTAGTAGAAGAAGGATGTTAGAGAATCGGGGAAAACGAAAAGAAGAGAATAGAGAATAAGGAAAAAAGAAAAGAGAAAGGTACGGTATTATAACCTGCGACAGTCTAGCAGAACGTTCAAATTCCAAGACAGTTTTGTCATGTGAAATTTTTCAATTAATTTCAACATCTGTCAAAATTACCTTCTTGCGGTGACGATAATCTTCCTGAACTAAAAACTAAATTTATAACATAATCATAATATTAAGCTCAATTTACAATGCGGCGAGACCTCGTCGCGAGATCTCGCACTAGTCTCGTCACGTTCTTGTTCTCGTCGGCGTCTCGCTGTTCAATTTACAATGCAGCGAGAATAAATGTCAACAAAAATCTACGATTTTAGTAAAAAATCAATTTTTTTCAGTATTTATTGTGAGTAAATAACTAATATTTATTATAATATTATTTTGCATTTTGTTTATTGAAAAAATAATTCAACACTTCAATTTAATTGTCAAATGTTCAATTGACATTGTTTCTCGCATCACGTTGCGAGAAATATTCAATTTTCCGAACTTTTGCGATTCTCGCTCTCGCCACACGCTGCATTGTAAATTGATGCATTTGAATACATGTATTGAACACAGTTTGACAGTTTCGACGAGACTAGTGCGAGATCTCGCAACGAGGTCTCGCCGCATTGTAAATTGAGCTTTAATCTAATGTTCCTACTTATTATTTTATTCACAGTATCTATAGTAGGTAAATTTTATTCATTTTTAATGACTTCAATTAAAAACAAAGTATTAAAATTTTAATAAAAAAAACCGGTAGATTTGGGCAAAAGCCAGTAGCCAGCCAAGGAGATAATTTCAAAAACCAGTACCTATTGTATTTGTGATATAGACTAGAAATTACCTCCTAAATTCTCTGGTACCTCATGAGGATAAAATTACCTTCCACTTGGCAACACTGTTCCAAGATATCATAAATTCGAAGGTGTATTTATTTATTTATTTAATTTAATTTAATTTTTATTTAGAATAATAAACATTTTTTTTATTCATATAGACATAATGTTACACGACCTACAATTTTATGTAATTTCTAGGGTTTTTAATTATTTGTATTCAATAAATTTGTTGTAAAGAAAAAATAGATAAGACCAAAGTCGTAGATCTTAAATAAGTACTAATTTAAATCAGTATCTACTCTGTTCCTATATAGTAAGTAATATTTTCTGGTACAGTCCTTAAATAAATATTATGCTAATATATTTAAAAAATGTTGTAGATGCAGCTTTATACTACAGTCAAAACCATTAATCTATCGAGACATCACTTAAATCTATTATAAGATCAAAATTCCTTATAGGGTGACTGAGAAAAAGAAAAATCATTTTTTCTCAATTTATTTATATAAATATTAAAAACCAATGCCTTCGGGATAATAAAACGTGCTTTCTTCATAATATTTTCCAGCTAAAATTTGTTTGATATTTTTCCATAAAAGAAAAACACTTTTTCCTTTTTGTTACCCTTCATAAAAGCAACTTTTCTCTAACAGTTTTGCTTTTTGTCTTGTTTGTAATGGCATTTTTATTGCAAGCAATCAACTTTTATACTTAATCTTAGGCGGGGCTGTCATAGTGGAAATTTTTTCCATATATAATATTCCTCTTACTTGTGACTATTTCAAATAGGGTAAATCTGGTCGAGTGACGTAAACAAATCACAGACGATGCTATGCAACAGTAGATTTATGTATTGCATAAACCTATATTACAGTGGATTGTGAATGAAATTCTAATTTAGACTCATTAAAAGAAAGTGGGAGGAAACATTATTGTCTGTCTAAAATTAAACATTAGTATTAACCTGTGATCTTAACTTCACTAAATTAATTTGTTAATAATTAATTATTAGATGAAAAATGTATCCAGTGGCTTAGGAGAGGACCCTTGGAATAATAATTTCTGTAATTTCACTGAGAACGCATGGCTTGGACTTGCAAATTTCTTTATGTTATGGAACTCTAACATTGTTTCCATCTATTCGATGGTCTTCCAGGTAGACGTCGACCAATTGGTTTATTGTCAGTAACAAATCTGATCTCTCCAGTGGAGTCTTCTATTTCGTCCCCATCGAACAACGTCATCTATATAGCATAAATTTCTCTTATATCATTATTTCTAACAAGATCTCTAAGTGTTTTGTAAAGAATCTGCTTTAGGGTACGCATTTCTGTGGATCTTATGTATTTTTAAGTATCTGATTTATATTCTATTGCATACGTTAAAATTGGCCGTGCTGGCTGATGTTTTATATATTTTGACTTTATTTTTGAAGATGGTAATGATGCTTTATTGGCTTGAGATTTTATTTGTTATCTACTCTACAAGGTATTTAAAATTCATAACTTGTTCTATTGGTTTGTTATCCACTACAAGTTTACATCTCAAGGGACATTTTCAGTTGAGATCTTCAGATTATAGTCTTCTGCAGCTCTATTAAACTGTAAAGAAGCCCCTAAAGATTGTCATCGTATTCTCTCAATAGTACAGCATCATCAGGATAGGAGAGAATTTTTAATCTGTTAACTCCCATCCTATATTCTGCTCTCACTTCCATTGTCTTTTCTATTATTTTGTCCATAATCAAGTTAAACAACGTTCGACTTAGGTTATCACCTTGTTGAACAGGGACGTCCTCAGTAAGTTTATTATTAAATTTCAGTCTTGTTTTCTTTTCTCTCTTAAGATATAGAATAATACTAATAATCTGAGGATAAACATCTTCTTCTTTTAACCTTCACTAAGCCTGACGCTGTCGAACGCCTTTGTTAGATCGACGAAGCATAAATATATGGGGCAGTTAAATCCAATTGACTTCTGAACAATTTGATTTAAATTAAGAGCCAATACAAAATTAATTCGTTCCGACATTTTTTTTTAATTCAACAATTTTTACACACATAAAAATTCAAATTAACAAATACAGAGGCAATGGTCTACACTAGAAAAATCTTATGATTAAATTAACTCACTTGAAAGTCCAATTCAAATTTAATTTTTTTTAAATAGATTTGTATTATATTTAGTGATGACAGACGTACCTATATTAGTGAAAAATTTGGGATTCTGCATTTTTGAATATATTGCCGCAAAGTTCATATTGTGTAAGAGCGAAACCGTGTTGTAGGAGGGTTACCTGTAATTGCAATACCTATTATTCAAATGTATTCAATTCAGTCTAAGTATAACTAATATAAAATCTGCTATTTTTGTTTAGGTCGATGACGGTTACAAATGGTAGGTATGCAAATATAAAAGTCATTTATCATAATTATTATAAGGATGAAGAAATACGTATAAAGGGCTTTTGTTTTGTTTAAACAATAGATATCAAAATAACAACTAACTATAAATTACCACCAATTAACATTCAGTGGTAGTAGCTATTTTCAAATTAATATCTACACCAAAATATTTTCTTTAAGAGGCAAATATATGTATATACCTTAATTGTAATTAGTTTTTAGCTAGAAACAAGAAAATCCTTTTCGATTTGAAACAAAAACTATACCTAGTAGATTGTATTTATGTATATGTAGGTGAATATTATACCATTGGCGTCTCATTGTTTTTATGTGGTGGATCTAAAAGACGAAGGAATATTAAAATTAACTAATAATAATAATTTAATTGGATGATTAAGACAGAACATCGAAAACATAAAACTTTTTTTTTGTGAGAAATCGAAAATCCGTCCACTGAACTACAGACGCAAAATTGATGCAAGCGAACGCGAACTCGAGGAGTATAACGCAACGTCAATATCTATGCAGCACATTGAACGCAGAATTTCTGTGTTAAATCGGCAGTTTGACATTTCTGTGAGACAAGCTTGTGGTTGCTTTTTGTGTTTGTCTATCCAATTATGTCCATTATGAAGACGAATATGGAAACTTGCATCAAGGTGAATTGACATTTCCATCTGTCAAAAACGCAGAAAACCTAAAAAAGTTGAATGTTAAAGAACTTCTGCGTCACTACGTCGGCTGCGGTAAGTTCACGTAACTACTAAATAGAAAAACCATATAACCAACTTCCGCGTGGCAGTTCATTGCGTTTGCTTGCGTCGGTTTCGCGTCCGATGTGCCTTAGGTATAAGTATATCACTAAAATAACAAAAATGATACTTTTGGTGTTTGTCGTAATCTATGTAACCCAAAACGAGCCGCCTCTGTTTCTGTTTACACTACAGCTAACGACTGCAATCTTATACCTCACTTGGGAGGAAATATTTTGTAACACAATCTAACAACTCGAACCACTGTTAAAATATATCTACATAGTATATACTACAAGAGTATAGTTCTATACAAGTTCTTAATTGGAATTTATTTATCTCAGGAGTGATAATTAAATTGTTTTTATGGTAATATTAAGGGTTATGTGACAAATAATGGAGATCCTTTACTAAAAAGATTATTTCCTAGATAACATCAGATAAATATTTAAATATCATCTTTAAAAAAAATTATAAGAAAAAGTAAAGAACCGGTGAAAAATCAAAATGCAAGCAGATTGCGTAATTTCTTACATATTGTCATCGCTGAGAGTGTAATTTACTGGAAAATATGTATGAACATATGTATGTAATGTACATATAAACACAAGACGTGACATTAAAATAAAACACATAAATAAATGAATTATGGAAGCGAAAATATTCTAGAAATGGAAATCTAAACATCATAAATCAACTAATGTATTGTATATTTATATTGTATTTTTTTGTTGACACATTCTTATATTTAAAGATTTATACTTAATGCATTTGTTTTAGTTTAAGAAATAGACATAAAAACCAATCAACTAAAATTGTTGTTATTAAACTTTTATTACGTGTTTTTATGTTGTTAATCAAAAGGGTATTACGTATTACCAATCTTGGTATTGAGTATGTAACGTCCCTTAACACGTTGACAGCCACGGTAATTTTCAGAAATCTGGCCTAAAATGACAATTTAATCATATTATGTTATTAAAAACTCTAATTCTAGTGCATAGTTATCATCAAAAAGAATAAAAAATGTGTTTTTTTTAAAAAAAAGGTCTTATTAATTATCTCGTAGTTGGCTTCTGTAACAGAAATTTTTTGTCCTAGAAAAGAACGCAATCTACAAGTTAACTCGTAGTCGGCAGTGAACGTGTTAATATTCATCATACACTGAGAAATAATTGAATATAAAATTTAGAAAATTATGTTAAAATGTATTTCATTTGCTGGTCGTTTTTCGTAACATCTCACTTAGTTTCTTGACATAAAATTTTTTTGTGTTAATTCATAAGCCAGAGTGATGTTTACAACAATTGTGTGTGTAGATTTAATAGTATTTGTACGAAGTGTAACGAAATACTACGATGCCAATATCGATTTGCTCACAACCTACTAATAGTAATAAAAATTTGAATTTGAATTTGGTTATCAATGTATAAGTGACGTTATATTTTTTTTTCAACGAATGCTTTGGTTAAATATTTGAATTTACTAATATTTTGTCAAGTAAATTTAAAAATTAACACTGAAAACATGCGGGAAAATTATTTTTCATAATTGGCCATGCT
>JANSTT010020063.1:0-10215 GCA_026745375.1 Platyura marginata | reverse complement strand
AAACCCTATAAATTCAATAAAATTGATTGTAGCGCCATAACGGTAGATTGTACAACTTTTTGGTCTATGAATAAAATATTCATTTTTGTATTCTCTATAATTGTTGTGATATTCATTTTTTCTACATTTCGACTATCTTTCGAGTAAATGAATGGTTTGTATCAAAATTATGTGAACACTGTACCACAGCCTCCCCTATTTTTTTCGATTTGCTCCAAAAACAATAGGGTTCTTACACTAGTACTACATAATAAACTGTCAAAATGTTAGCTTTCTAGCTTCAGCCGTTTGGCCGGAATCTTGATCACGAACAGACGAACGGACGGACGGGCGGACATGCATATTTCGATGTGATGGTGGAGACGTTAATAATTGATGTTAGTGAGGGTTGATTTTGACGTGAACACAAATATTCAAAGACAATATTTAGTAATTTTTACTACAATAACAATTCAAAATGAAATGCAGAAGAATCTAAAAAAAACTATTATATTATAGTTTCAATTACCATTTATCGCAGAAAATAACCATGAATTGTAAATTTTACTATAAATAAAACCATTTTAGGTTAATAGTAACAAGGTTTTGTACAACAAAGTGTATGCAAGACCTAAGCTCTTATAATACATTTCAATATTACAGAAAATAAGCTCATTTGTATTGGAGTTACTGTAGCAATTTTTCCTCCACAATAGACACAGATTAGAGTAACTAGTGTACCAATCTCAGTGCCAATGAAATTACCCTACATTTGTATGTATCAACAATCAAACTACACAATACGCCAAATAACATTAACATTTCATCATAAATATTTTCTTTTATTTATCTAAGATTCTTTTCTAAGTGTATTATTGACTCCCACAAAGAACATCCATTAGACTCATATCGATATAAGATGCAATAGATATTAGGGTGCATCGAAAAATTTATTTTGCAAAATTAAAAAAGTTAGGGATCCAGAAAGTTTGAAAAATCTCCATACAACCTCGATGCACCCTAATAGATATCTCTAAGAATTAACTTACTAGCTGACACTCTTATTGAAGTTTTAAGGTGTAGCTATAGTAGTTAAGGCACTTAAAGAAGGCTATAGTGGTGATATCTTAAGAGTTTTTCCTTCAAGAACTCTTCAGGACTCTTCGATTGAAGGCAAAATTGTTACTGGAAAGTTTCTCATTAAATTTAACTAGCATTTAACTAGATAACCTTAGCCGCGTGCGATCAAATTACTTTTCAAATTAAATACATAAATTGATATTATATAATATATGTATATATATATATCTACTATTTATTAGTTCAATTATAGATTCATTACAGCAATACATGTCGTACAAACAAGCGAACGCAATAACAAATGCCAATATTTTCCAATTCACCGGGGATCTAGTTAGTTGGACAAACTATGTTGCAAAAAAAAAAAAGTGTCGCGGTTTGCCTTTGAACTTGTCCGTCTAACTATTATAAAGTGTTACATAAAATCCAATGGTATTTTTAATGATAAAATTATTTATATGAAGAAGGAGAAAAAAAAAATTGTACAAAAATTAGTTGCAGCTAATAAAATTGTTCATGTTTATAGACTAAAAAATAAATCAACTGATTCAAATCAATTACTTTTTTGTGACTATATGCGCTTAACCACACCATAAAAACTTCAGACTCAATAATTTAATATTGATCATCAGCAAGTGGTAAGAAGAAAAAAAAGCCAACAACAATAACAACAACAACAACAACATCTTCAGTGTAAAAGCATAACAGAAAAAAAAACTTGCAAACATAAAAGAGATTCTACGAACACTATCACATAAAATTAATAACAATTTTTCATTTAGTCACCATCAATGTAATATATGTAGCGTTTGCCATTTGCAACATTTGCTGTGGAAGCATAAATTTTCCATTGAACACTGACTGACTGAAAATGCCTTAAATAAATAGCAAGAAAGAACAAAAAAAAAAAAAAAAACCATTTAATGGCAGTTCGATATCAAACTGAACAACCACCAGTTATTGGATCGTTACAATAAAATATATATAAATCTAAATGGGCTATAGAAATTTTCCAACTCTTTTGAATTCAAGTGTCTCTTTGGGAAATAATTATTTATTGACCATTTTAAATGGCTACAGTTGGTTCGTCGTCTAGTTATTGCGTTGATGTCTTTTATAAGATTGTTATTTTTTATTTTGTGCATTAATTCAAGCTGATAAATTGTTATTAAGTCTTGTGATCGTTTAACTGCATTTATACATAATAATATAAAAAAATTAAAATAAATTACAGGATATATGTACATAGCGACATGATGGTACAAATGTACTAATTGCGTTTATTTTTTTTAGTCCGAGCTTTTATATGAAGGATTTTAGTTGCTATTTCTTATAATTAATAAAATAATCAATTAACCTAACCCATTTAGATCTGAACAGCACGTATGATGTTTCCATTATTATTAAAATTTAGGGAAAATTGTAAATATGTACGGTCCTTTTACGGTAGATCTAAATTGGATAAAAGAAACATCAAATTTTGGTTTTTTTTACAATCTTCCCACCCTTTGAAAATTTTTGATTAATTCGAACTTTTAACCCAAGGACTAGCAATCTATATTTTTGTTAATTTTAATATTTATATACATACATATGTAGTTTAATTACCGTCAACTAAATGATTGAATGATATCCTAACATTTCTGATTGTTTATACATTTATATGTCTGGTTTTTATTATTTCAACATTTGTATGTTTTTTTGGTATACCATACACCACACTGAATGTCAACATTTCTGGTTATTTTTATTATTTCAACATTTGTATGGTTTCTTGAAGTACCACCCAGAATGAATGAATGGCATCCTAACATTTCTGGTTGTTATTTTTATTTCAACATTTGTATGGTGTCATGGTTTACCACCCAGATCAAATGAATTCTAACATTTCTTGTTGTTTTTATTATTTCAACATTTGCATGATTATTTGGTGTATCACACTGAATGAATGGGTATCCTAATATTTCTGGTTGTTTATACATTTGTATGTTTTCTTGGTGGAAACATTTAATGAATGGTACGTATATGTACATTTGTTGGTCTGTCTATGTTATATATTGAATAGAATGGAGATTAAAACCATATAAATTTGAATTTTTCGCATTTGTATAAAATAAAATGTTTGGAACAAAATTAATTCCAGAATAGTCACATAATGTTGGATATCAATATGAATAAGTATGAACATAATTCTTCTTATTCTTCATCTTCCTGTTAGAAATGTTATGATTCCCTTTTATAATTGAAGGGGAATATTAAGTTAACAATCTAAGGATTGCAGCTTTAAGCATTTTAAGATATTTAATATATTTTTTTATAACTGTTCACGACAATTTGACTATTTGCAATCACCGAAATCAAAATTAAGATTCACTTCGTCCTTTATGAGATATCCTACCTAATATAGAGCATCTTATATAGTTACGTATCGATCATCTTGCCAGTTTAAACTACATACATCATTATGTACATATACATCCAGGTATTACAATGCATGATACACAATTTTTTTTTTTTAAAAAAGAAACTGTCCCATAGAGATTGATGCTGATGTTAATGAAAAATTTCTTTAAACATTCCGTTAATGTCTCATTGTTCTCGAGCAATATAACCATTGGCATTTTTGACGTGCGGAATTTATGAATACAATACCGTGTTGCGGTTAAATATTTGCATTATTACAATAATATTGATTTATGTGACAATATTGCAGCAATGACCTCATAACCATATATGTTGTGTGTGTGTTTTGTTGTTGTTGTTTGGTTGGTCTGATAATGCAGAGGCGTTTTGAATCATTCAAATGACATATTATTTTCACTAATCATATCTGAAAAATAATACACAAAGTTGAATGGTGTCGGCAATGCAAATTAAATTAATAATTGAATGAAATCATTTATCCGAATTGAAATCTCGTGTGGTTACCTTTTTGCCAAATACTGTGCGTAATGTGATTTTTCATTTTCTTCTTTCATTTGGCAGAATGATAATTCGGTTAACATGCCTTCAGGTAATGCAGAAATTTATAAATTATAAATTTTGTTGTGTTTTTTTTGGTTTTTGGTTTTCTTAAAATTAATTGCAATAATTAACATAAAATTGGTTCACGTCGGCATGAGTACGATTTTTAAGACTTGCATTGCATTTAATATAATACATATTGGAGGAAGTTTAAATTCAATAAAAAGGAGAAGATGTACATCTACTTATAATTTATAATAATTATAGTAATTAAAGATGGTTAACTGTTTCGAATTTTATTCAATTTACATTATTTTGGTTTATATAATTTCTGTTCAAAATTTCCGAAAGGTAATTAATATTCTTTATTTTTTTCGGATACGCCCATTTACCGGGGTAATAACAATTCCAAAATGCAATTCGACGAAGACAATTAATGTTGACATAAAATCGTTTAAATATTTTATTTCTTACGTTTAAAAGAAAATTCAATGAAAATTATTGCGTCGATATTATGAATATAGTTTAAAGCATAATTAGAGCCACTCCAACAAGCCTTTGAGTGGTTTTTTTAAAAAAAAAAAACTATGAGCCCTTGCTGTATTATTAAAGGAGATAAAAGGAGAAGAATGATAAATGAAGCAGAAATTTGAACATAAATACATACATGTAGTTATATGAGTTACGTCATTGATCTTTTGATTTGATTGATTTGATTTCGATAGGAGTGTGATTTTTTATGAATCACCAACACTGCGCCCTTTACTTAAGCCAATTGTATAGTACTCCAGTTACATTTATCTCAATTGATCTGATGATCTCTTTTTTTGTGTGAAAATGTAACACTTGAGGTGTTCTTGTAATGGAAACCATACAAATGTTCGCTATTTCACCGCCATTTTTAAGCAATGCTATTTTTTTTTAGATAATCCCATTATTGGACTGTTTTTAAGTGCAATCCAACCACCCGACCTCAGATTCAAATGAACAAACCAGAGAAGAACATTTTCATGTTTTACCCCAGTTGGACCTACCGCTCCAATCCACTGAGCCATTTGATCCTTGATCTTTAGGTGATAATTAAAAAAAAAAAAACATTTCGTAGGTTTTGAAAATTGAGAATTTGTATTGTTTAACGGAAGTATTTAGTTGAAATAAGCAGAGCCAATCAATCATTTTAATTAGGCGACCATTACCCTATCTATCCACCGAGTTTTTTTTATGTCCTTCGAAAGATCACAGGAAAACATCATAAATTATGAATATTTGTTGTTTACTTTTCGGTTAATTTTTCTAATGAATTTTTTTATATTTTAACAATCTTTTTGTTTTTTTTATTTTTACCTATAATTAATGTTTGTTATGAATATATAATTAAAATTAAATTAATACAATTTTAGATAGAATTTTTTTTTTTTTTTTACGTAACCTTCAGAAATGTCTATAATTTTTAATATCTAACATATAAATATTATTAAACTATTTACAGTTTTTTTTAACGAGATAGAAATATTTTTATAATGTATAAATTTTAGAAGAGAAAAAAAAAAACATAAAACTTGTTAAATGTGCTAATATACTTGTCGTCCAATAAATCTTGTACTTCATGTGATCGTACGCTTTATTAAAAAAAAAAAAAAAGAAACTCTAAGAAAACTATTTATACTAGCGTAAAATGAAATTGTAAGAAATGATGTTATATTATGATGATTATTAATATCATTAGTGAAGTAAAAGAAGTCAGAAAAAAAAAAATAAAAAAAAAACAGAAACGCCACGCTAAGTACAAAAATGTTTTTTTCTTTGTTGTTGCAGATGAACCAGCAATGCAAAGTGTGCGGTGAACCAGCAGCAGGATTTCATTTTGGAGCATTTACGTGCGAAGGTTGCAAAGTAAGTGAATCCGTTTTTTTTTTTTTTCTCATTTTTACTTTGCAGTGTTGAGAGCTTTTTCATATATTGAAAAATTTCTTTTTATTATTATTAAAACAAATTATATGTTGTTATCGCAAAAACGATTTTTAATCATATTTAAATCCCATTAACAAGCACCTTCGGGCAATTACAGATGTAATGTGTATAGGTACGTATGTATGTATAAGGAAGGTACTTACTTCTTCAACGAAAAAAGCAAAGCCCCGCGATGAGATGATGTACTCAATTGTAATGAAACTGTTTTGTGGCTGGTAATTACGTACGAGTATATACTCGTCGTGAACCAATATAATATGAAATTGCCAAAAAAAAATGTTATAATTCATTATGGCGATCCTGGTGGTGGAATACGAGTGATTTATTGATGATCGGTGCAGTTATTAATCCAAACGGCATTATAGGATCCACCAAGTTAATATTATATGTATGTAGATAATATACGTAATTTGTGGTACTTTAATTTTTACACTTTTTTTTTTCTGGGAGGCAATGAAAGTTTCAGTTTTACTTCCTTTTTTTTTGGTGTATTAAAATTATTTATTATATTAATAAAATTTATTTATTTATTTGCAAGACACATGATTTTAATTAAACGGCAGGTTAATAATAATTCAATAATTTTAGTTTATCAATTTGTTATCTTAAATAATTAAAATTATTTATTGCTGCTATTTGTTAAGTTTTTTTTTTTTTTAATTGTTTTGTACTTAAATATTGATGTGCATAGCACTTACTTTTCATCATAGATACATCCGTTCATAAAAATTAAATTTACTGAATAAGCGAGAACATGTAAAAAAGTATAGCCAGTTCAACTGACTATGCAATACTCATATGTATGTAGATCTTATAAGTTTTGCATATTAAAATACATAATTAGCTAGTGTGTAGAATGAGGGCGGGCGCATGAGATGGGCCCATTAGATATCCCTCGTTTGGTGACTTGCCCCTAGGCTACCATTCCAAAAGATCGATGAACCCTAGGATGGTTGACCAAGGTGCGTTACGGATTTCCGACAGGTTCGCCAAATAGCGACCCAGCCTCTTTTGTCTCTTTTCCCAAACAGGCAGTTTCTCAGGCAAAATCTGCAGGTTGGTTCCACAACCACACCCAGCCTGCATAGGTGTGCTTTGGACTGGCCGTTCCCGGTAAGAAACTCTGTTAGTTTTTTAACTTTAGCTCTACTTGGGAAAGTGCATATTTCGATGTAGATTGATCCGGCCCACTGTTGAGTGCTTTAGCTTGTCTGCATTCTGATTGTGTTATTCATTTTGCCAGGTGCCTCTTCCTGGAGGCTTGTTCTTGCAGAGATCTGCAAGCTCTAACCGGTAAGCCCAGGAAAGGTTCAGGTGATTTCTTTGTCAGTTTGTTAAAATACGTAAATATGTACATGAAAATAATGTAAAATCGATTGTTGCGCTTTAAGAGTTTGACTTAGAACATTTGGTTTTATTAGAAAATTTCGTATTTTTTTATTATCTATAAATTTGTATTTATTAATTTTTTCTGCCGAGTAAATAAATATTGAGTAAATTGAATATAATAACGATTAAAAGCCCTAGAAGTGATATAAAATTGAATGCAATTCCATAACGGTAGGGGATAGAATTTTTTTGAGCATTAATGAAATCTTTATTTTTTTAATCTCTATTATTTTTGTCATCTTAATTTTTTCTATATTCGCAATAGATTTTATGTAAATAAATAATTTGTTAAAATTAGGTACACTAAGCAACATATAATGCCCTCCCTCCCCTACACTTTTTTTCGATATAATTCAAAAACAATAATTTATGTAATGTTCAATGAACTGACGGACGGAATTTTTTTTTCTACTGTGAATTTTATGAAGTATTACAAACTCTGTACCGAAATTATGATACTCTTTGAAGCTATGCTCGATATAAACGAAGCATAAAAATAACTCCTTTCTAATAGCAATAAAACATCAATAAATTATAAGAATTACGTTAAGTCAATTTACGCACGTGATCTTGTGCGAAGCATAAATTATTTATTCAGTATAAGATTTAATGAACATAAATTCAAGGCGAACGCATCTAACTGCTAATTAATGTTAACACGACGATTAATTTTAATGGAAAAATTTACCATACGCAAATTCGTTTATTTTTTTTCAAAATTTGATTAAGTTTTTTAAAATCATAATATAGTTGGCTATATTAGATAGATATCTGCACAGTGCACAGTGCACAGTAATACTGATGCAAAAAAAGAAAAAAAAAGGCCAACAATAATTTCAATTCTACAATATCAACTATTCTTCAGAAGGTACCTCTACCTCTATCTAAGTATGTATACCCACTTTTCTACACTAACCAAATAGATTGTCCAGTACATAGAAACGAACTCATAGACATGTTGAAGAAGCTCTTCGCTTATAATATACCAAGATCACATTTCACTTTAACTATTAAGTACATGTATATTGGGAAGATGTACAAATGTATAAATATAAATCGATGAATCTGAAGAGAGATGGTATGTTTTTAGAAAACAAGAAACAGTTATAAAAATTGAAAAACATTTTCTTTGGAAAATTATTATTAAATCGTATATTTTGCAATATGTCTTGAATAGCTGAAGAATGTTTATTTGTTGTGTTATTCGCGGTCGAACAACATAATTTATACATGGTGAGTACACGACGCAATTGATTCATTGTGAATATAAATTTTCAAAAAGAGAGAAAAAAAAAATGAAGAAAAAATTGAAAACAAAAAAACATTTTGTCTTAAAAATAATGCAGATCAATGAACCTGCCTCGATATTTATATATGAATTAAAACAAAATAAATCATTTTCGGTTTTATTTATAAATCTGTAACAGTTGTTTTCGAAATTAAGTTTCGTGTACGTCTTCGGGGATAGTGGCTTTGACGGCAATAAATAATAATAAATATTCGTACGGTTTAATGTGTTGCAATCATAAATTTCAAATTTTATTGTGGTTTTAGGGTATTTAATATGATGCGGAGCGATTTCTTATATATTTTTTAATATAGTCAATTCATGTGTCAAATAATAATCAATAATTATTGTTTTCAGAATTTTTCTTCGTTATTTATATAAATAATAAATAAAAAATAATAATACAAAATTATATAGGCTCTCGCATATGGACCATATTACAATACCTACTTAAATTTTCAGCACATAAAAAGGATAATTGCATAAGAAAGCTTTTTATTTTTTTAAAGTATAACCGAAAGTTTACTAAGATGGGGCATTATTCAAATCAATTCAATTGATAGCTTTGAACTAACTTCGACAATCTATATGTAGACAAATTGGCAATTAAAAACACCCTATGTGCCTGATGGGGTTTTTTTGTGATTAAATTCATAGGACGTCCTCCTTGTTATTGTGATAAAAATCCTGTGAAAATAGCCCTAAAATTTTGTAGCAGATAGATCGAACAATTCCTCTGTAAAATAGTGCCACTAGCAACTTTGTCTATAAAAAACTCTTTTGAAATTGATTTTAGGTAGGTAAAAATACCTCAACAGGCAGTACGATAAAGATTTAAGTCTACAATGACAATTTACCTCTTCATATTTGCTTTAAAATGTCTCTAATATTTCTACATGTGAAGACCTTGTGAAGGTCACCTGATTAGTGATTCGAGAATAATATAGAGATTTCAATAAAATTTAATTTTTCATTACGAACAAGATTCCCAATAAATTTTTTATTTTATTTTTTGGCACGTATTTTTTAATTTTATTTTATTTTTAGTACTCTAATAATTTCTATTAATTTATTAACGATTTTTTGTGTGTTTTTCCTTTTTTTTACTTATTCCTTGTATGCTCTGCTACAGCGATTCCTAAAGCGGAATGCTGGGGTTCCGCCAAAAAATTCAGGGGTTTCGCGTTACGTAATAATCGTGCAGGCCAAAATTTATATTATTCATTAGAAAATAAGAATGATTTTTAATAAATCTTTCAGTTTCTCAAGCGTTGACTCCACGACACTCCAAAAACCAAAATTCGACCATACCATATTTGCTCACCTTTTTTTCATGTGATGGCATATATTTCCATCTTGTTAAATTTTTTTCTCTAGATATTTTTTTCTCTAGATATTTATTTCTCTAGATATTTATTTCTCTAGATATTTTTTTCTTTAGATATTTATTTCTCTAGATATTTTTTTCTCTAGATATTTTTTTCTCTAAAGATTTTTTTCCCTAAATATTTTTTTCTCTAAAGATTTGTTTCCCTAAATATTTT